>CAJNOQ010001302.1:0-33368 GCA_905250885.1 Didymodactylos carnosus
CACCGACAAAAAATTAAAGTTCATTTAGAGTTAAAGAAAAGTGCTTTTTCGTATTCAGCACACTTGATAACCTGGAAAATTTTCTATTTTTAGCAAGGGGTACCGCCAAAAAGTTAAGAAAAATTTTCAAAATTGTATAATTTTACCACCGGGAGTTTTCTGCATCAATTTGTTTGAAAATTTTTCTTAACTTTTTGGCGGTACCCCTCGCTAAAAATAGAAAATTTTCCAGGTTATCAAGTGTGCTGAATACGAAAAAGCACTTTTCTTTAACTCTAAACAAACTTTAATTTGTTTTATCGGTGAAATGATAGCTTCATGAAAAGACAGAATAATAATGTTCGAGATTTATCCAGTTACTTTTGAAGCATATGCTTCATTAGAGGAGAAATACGATCACCGAGATGATAAAATTATTGGTCTAAGATCATTGTCAACAAAAAGAAAACATTTGTTTAATTCCCTCTGTATGGATGCATCTGTAAAGTGAACTAAAATTAAACGTTTCATTATCATACAATTCTTACCGATACTGATTGTGCAACACGTGTTAGTGTGGCAATCGTACTTTCTTTTTCTGTTAATTGAATACGCAGTTTTTCATTTAACAACGTTAATTCTTGTGCACTAGTAAGAAAAACAAATGTTGATAAAAGTTATTTTCTTATCTCTGTAAATTGCAGAATTTTACCGATTTTGTAAGTCATCTATTTCTCGAGTTTTGTCTCTGATTTGTCCCTCTAAACTCGCTTTATCTCCTCGCTCTCGATCCAATAATATCTAAACGAAGATAGAGAACTCTTTTTCTATGTTATACGGTAAAGACAATGGTACCTGTCCATGAGATTCAACTGATTTCGTATTTGTTAAAAAACCAAAACAAGCACTTGTTAATGATCGGCCAGTTTGAGCCAAATCATTGCGTACACGAGTTAAATCACGTTCGGTTGAACCTTTTAATTCTGTAAATTGTTTTCGAAACGATACAACCTCACGCCATAATTCATAAATTAAATTGTGTTCTTTGTTGTAGTATTCGTTGAACATCTTCAAAGAAAGAAAGTACAAATTTAACTAAGTCTTTTAAACACGTAATACCGACGTACACATTCTTCCTCTTGCCAATCACGAGCTTTGTGATTAAGTTCGTCTCGAACACGTTGAAACTCGGCTGTGATACGATGCAATTCATTGGTTAGTTGTTGATTAGCAGCATTAGCATGATCAAGTTGTTCACGTAACATTGTATTTACTTGTCCCAAACTTGTTGATCTACACAAAGAGAGTTCGACTTAACATCAAAATCTCAAACTTTACACAAAACATACTTGTGTTTTTCCTCTTCTAATGTAATAGACGCAATATCTTGCTCTTCACTATTTCTCAATCTATTTTCATATGTAAGTACACGTATTTCATCTGTTGTAGAAGCACTATCACGATAGCTTCCCTAAAACATTTGAATGGCGTTAACAAATAATAATTATTTTTCAACACATATATTTTACAGACCATAATTTTGACACGTTCTATGTCACCTTTTTGCTGTTCGAGTATTAATTCAAGTTCCGAACATTTCTTTTTGTACTGTAAAACCTGTCATGAGAGAGAGAGAGAGAGAGAGAGAGTGATATAGTAAGGCGCATATCGTCTTAAAATTAACTGGACAATACTTTTTGTTGTAGTTTTTGAACGAGTTGTGCTTGTTTTTGTTGACTATCCTGATATGTTTGTAATTTTCTTTTATAATTTTGATGTTCTTCTTCTAGTTTTCGTCGCAAATCAATATTTTGTTGCACTACTATACGCCTTTCCGGTTCATTGTCGGTAATATCGGCTCCTTGAGCTCGCAATGACTGCTCAAGCTAAAAGAATACAAACTGTTCAAGTCCACTGCTATTTAAAATAGTAATACTATCGATTTAAAACTCTCAAATCAACAGAAAAGATTATTAATCACTCACCAGCAAAATTTTATCGTACAAACGAACCTTCAGATGCATCGTCTGTCGCCAATTGAACGAAAGATGCGTGTGAACGTTCCTCGATCTTAAAACGCGCTTAGAGGATAGCAAGCTCAGGGTTTCTAGTTATTTTTAAACAACAGTTGCATCTAGACTCGTCTTTGAGACTAAAAAATGTTTCAAGCCGCACTTATTCTATGCTGTCCGATCAGTAGAAGGTAGCTGTATTTGCCTCCAGACACATTTTTTCATATCAATTAGAGAACAATGTGTTCAGACTCGTCTGAAGAAAAACAACTTTAGAATGAATAAAAAATTTATAATCTAAAACTCTTCTATCAAAATCACAAATCGTGTCTAGGCGCACCAAATGATGAGTTACCTCTACAACAGAACCTTTGCAAAGCTTTTTTTATAATGCTCACTTTTTTTCTACCAAACATAATTAAAAAATTCTCTGAAATAATTTCTCTTACCAGAGTTCCAAAAAGGCTCTGAAAGTCCACAGGCTATAAAAAGTAGATTTTAGGTCATCCATGAATTTGTCATATCCTAGTAATCATAGTTAGCATAAAAGGATTTCTCTATCAACTAATTAAGGAAATTATGGTAGATGGTGAATATAAAAACGCACGTAGGTACATTAAAAAAACAGACTTTCATTTTTGAAACACGTCTAGACGCATTTCTCATTATCGAGATAAAAATCACGCTCGAACGTGTTTGAAAGTTTGAAAATTTTTCAAAAATAGCTAAATAGTAGAAAATTGGAAATATCACGATCGTGAAATGCATGTCCGGACGTGTTTTCTTTTCTTTTTTGGAAAAACTTGCCTCTAAGTGCGTCTACAGTTCAAGGTTTTTGATTCAAATTAACCTAGAAAGTCTAAAACGCCTGTGGCTTTATCGACTAACGCAACTGAATGGATCGTTTTTTAATCAAAATAAACAACTTATATCTAGACATGTTTTTTTTAATACTGAGATAAAAATAAACGCGTATGATCGTTCGTCTCTATGACAAAATTCAGTAGTCTAATCCTTAACTCGCTGGTTGTTTCAAACTCTATGTTATAGCCTTTTATCGTCATAATAACGACAAAATTTGATTCATAAACACTCTCTTGATTGATATCCTAATGGGTAAACTTGTTTTTAATATTATTCTGTTAATAAGCGACACAAAGTAGAAATGAATTTTTATCATATTTAAAAGTGGAGGAAAACATATTTCCTTTTCTGAGTTAAAAGCATTAAACACGCTCATTGTCATTATCCTAAATTTAAAAAACATAACGGGTGCTTCACTCCTTTTTTCCAGTTTTCTCTATTTCCCTATGACTTTTTTTCATTTAGAAAAGGATTCGTCGCTTAATTATCTACAAAAAAGTTGTTCAAGTGCTTACTACAAAGAGCAAAAATGCACAAAGAGGTGAAAAACACCGAGCAGCTCCAAAACAATTCACTTTCTAACCAAACAACATTTTGTCTGATGAGATGTAGAATAATCTAAACAGTCCTTTTTTATAACATTTTTTTTCTTCCAATATCCACAGTAAGAAAACTAGAATTTCGTGAGAAATTCGATTCTTCGAGAAAAATTGTAAGAAATCTTTTAAAAGTGTTTTAGTTACGAAAAGATGCCCACAAGTCTTTCCGCTCATGTAGGACAAATTCCTTTTAAGCCTAATTTCGAGTGAGCTACTTGAAATGCGATAAAAAAGAAAAAGAAACGTGCTCTTTGTAGTAAGCAATCGATCAGCTTTGTTTTGTAGATAATTCTACGTGTATAATTCTACGCATATAATTCTGCGGCAAATCCGTTTCTAAGAATGACGTCACAAGGGGACAGAAAAATGGAAAAAAAAGAAGGGACTAGATAGACTACATTCTTCTAAAGAATCCAGTAAATTTAAAACTATTAGAAAACTCTCAGCGTAATCATACGGAAGAAGAAAAAAATTATTTTCTTCTGAGATTAAGCGAGATTTGTACAAGCCATCCTTCTGCAACATCAAACAATTTTTTGAAATGTTTATGTAAGAATGATTATAATATAAATTTTGTTAGATGAGGCTACCTCCAGTTTTCGACATTTTCTCTGAATGATTTGAATTCATTCTATATGATAGTTTACGATAAGACACATTTGATGATATTGTTGTTACGACTTGAGACTAAGGCGAAAATTAGAAAGCAAACGTCATTATGTAAGATCTATATTAAAAAAAAAACTTTATTTCTTAATAAAACGGTCTTACTATCCTAGAGCTTTTTTAGACGTCTAAAACTTGTATCTTTTCTAAAAATAGTCTCAACATCAGTAGATGTGTGTTATCGTAAACTATCATATCAAATGATTTCGAATCACTCGGATAAATATTGATAACTAAAAATGTCTTTCATTAATATTAAGTATTCCATTTGAAGTTTTTCTAACATAGAACATGTATATAACTGTACCATTATCCGACTCACCTGTAATCTCATTTGTTGAATGAATGCACTCATTTTCCTAGGTGGGCGTCTTAGCGCCAAAAGTTAAAGTTCGTCTATATTATAAGATTATGACTAATCTTTTGTCCTATATATCGAATTATACGCAGAATTTTGTTCAAATATTTTGTTTTAAAGAGAGAAAAAAGGAAAGGCTGAGATGTTACTATGTCAACAATCTTGTTCTGAATTTATGAAATTTGATGAATGAAAGACGTCCCATGAACATATGACGATGACAACCGCGACTTTATTCTTGAAGAAAAAGGAGAGAAACAATCCTTTACCACTGGATGTGTTGGTTTTTGTCATCAACGAATGTCAAATAAGAGAAAAATATGGAAAGAATTTGAACAATTACTCAATTTAAAAATTTATGATGTGCATAAACAACAAAAACACTAAATTTTTAAGAGTTTGCTTTATGTGCACACGTGTAGTAAAGAAAGCAATTCTGAATGGTTAGATTGATTTTTAATAAAGTAAACTATAGAAAGAAGAGATTGATTGAAAGGTCATATGTTAAATGTATAAAGTAAAGTTGCAAAGATTGACATACTTAGTCTAGCTCTACTCTGGACGACAGGCAGCACACCACCGTCCTATTTCTGCTTTGAAGACGAAAATGTCGTTTTATTTAGTTTATAACATGGACCGTCAGCCTTCGTTTATTAGACTGAAAAATTGTCACGTTGATTGGTCGCATTCTAGGAGGTGTGAGTTCTTCTATGTGGACGATGTTCTTCTATTGAAAACATCTGTATTCTTATCAAAACTAGTTCTATCCATTCAGTTAATCATATCCGTTTGGAAATTAATTATTTCGATGAAATTTTAACTATAAAAGAAGACGTTTTAGCTCACCCGATCTGATAAAGCGTTATAGCGTATACTAAGTTCATCCTTTTCTGCTCGAGTTGAATTTAATGCTGTTTCGACACGATTGAGTTCATCATTCAAATAACGATTTTCATCGACTAATTGCGATGGACTCTGCATATCGATTATTCGTCGGTCGTTTGTTGTTGATGATGATGTTCGAGTTGTACTTGCTATTGTACTAGTAACTGTATCAAATGGTGATCGACGTTGCTGATGATCAATGGGCGAAATACTTCTTACGAATATATCCCGAACATGAGAACGTACACGAGCATCATCGTTTTGGTCTTCGAAATTAAAACGAGCTTCTTCTAAACGCTACAATAGAATAAGAAGACATATTATTTATAAACTAGATGGAAGTAAACGTCTCCATGAATGAAGAACATCGATGAGCGATATACTTCATTCAAGCAAACGATCTCAAGTTTTTGAAGCTTAGTTTGAGTTTCCTACGAAGCACTTACTCATCATTGGCTTTCTTTTATAGAAAAGACAACTTGAAACCGATATCTGAAAAATGTACTTCATAACTTTTTCTAATCATGAAGCACGTAAATTTCTTTTCTGGATTTCTATACTATATTTCTGAAAATTACAATAACCAATTACTCGATAGATATCTTGATCAGAATTTTTTTTGTGTACAAAAGGATGTGTCAGTTTATTTGAAAGAAACAATTAAAATCACCTGTAAGCGCATAGCATGTGTCCTCTCATAATCGAAATTGTTCTTCTGAACATTCATTTATATCACTTCATTTATAGTTTTTAGTCTGCAGATTTAAACATCATTGTTTTGTTTTCTCTGTTATTCTTACTTTTCTATGATTGAACAAGTTGTACCGATGAAGTGCTGTTGGCTTTTTTTGTTGAAGGTTGTTTATGTATCTCTCTCTCACGCTGCTATCTAACCAGAAGACATGTAAGAAGAATGTGGTAAAGATGATGAAAAGTCTTGTTCATCAAATACAATCACATTAGAATAAAATGTCGTTATTACCCAACTAAGTATTGAACTAAGAGAAAGGAAAAGAGAAAAAAAAATGTTTTTTTCTTTTTTCAGTTCCATTAGTTGGTGATATTTGCAGTGAAATAAATTTTAAAAAATAACACACTCGCGTATAAGCAGAAAAAAATAAAAAAAGGTAATGGACGGAGAATAGAGACAAAGAGGACACACGTAATGCCTTTCTTTCTGTTAGAAACAACAATATGTTGTTGAGAAGAGAGAGAAAAAAAAGAGAGTTCATTACTTATCTGCTCACTGTCTCTAAATACTATAAAAACTATAAAAATTAGATGAAATCAAAATGATCAGAGTCTGTCTTCACATTTACTAAAAACTTTTTTGTATAAATACATTTTAAATTTTAAACATGCCACATTGACTATACTATCTAGCACATCTACAATCAACAATAACTCTTAATCATACAGACAGCAATAGAATCTCGTACTGATGTGGCTAGAAAAAAAAATCACGAGTATAACTATTGCGACAACGCAAAAATAATTTCAGAAAAAGCTACAAAAAATCGTTTTGTTATGTTTTAATAACGTCAAAGGTTGTCCGTATAAAATAGACTTTCTCTGAGAATATTTTAAGAGAATGAATCACCTTTTGTCATCATTTTATTGTCTTTCTCTCATATATTCAAAAGAATTAGTTCTCTGATTTTTTTCGTAGAATTTTTTGAATCAAATTAACGAGAATTTTCGTTTCTAAAACAGAAAAAGGTCGTGTATACGTTTCAGTGGAATTTTCAAATATTTGCAAAGGATTTTCATAAAAGATCAAATTCAGAGATAGTCAATCACAAGTAATCTTGAGGGATATGCAGAAAAGTTTTATTTCATAACTTTCAAGATTTATCCGATTTCTATCGATATGTGAGATTTCGATTTTGTTACTATAAAATCGTGCATCTAGTGATTAGTCGTCCTTTTCGTTCTCTGAGATAAATTCCTTACAGACTATATGCGTTATTTATGTTTTTTCTCTTTAATATGATGCATTGCTACGTCAGAGGACTCTGATGTATATAAAAGTCCAATCGAGCTTATGAAAAGACTTCAAAGCTGACTTCGGTTGTATTAAATACGCGTTATATTTTAACTAGCCGGCAGTTATATTTCATCTCAGCTCATCATGAGCTGGTACTAGTAGCAGTTCTCGTTCAAAAGAATTGAATAAAAAGTGCACCATTTCTGATCACACAGTTCTTTTTTTCTGAAGTGTTACAACTTGAATAACCCAAGCAGACTTTTCTGCGTAATTAAGTTTGTAGTTGAACAAGTTCAATAATTATTTCTTCCACAGAATTATTTCTCGTCTGAATGCCATACCATTTTGTCAGTATTATTTGACTGAATAGTCGAACTTAGAATACAAAGTTAAAAAGAGTAACTGATGCGGAAAAAGGATCGATTGAATGATGTATCCACAGACATGTTTTGTACGATGCTAATTTTCATCGTCTGTTTAATGCATAAAACAATTAACTATGAACTCTTTGACTTCGCATATTCATTATCAACGAAAGAAAGCGATGTACATACTATCGGTGCTTCGAGGGCAATATCATCAACCATTATTGCAAACAACAACTTTGGTAAACGATAATTATTTTTTCGTTAGAACAGCAAACTAATTATATTTTGCTTTTTCGTTGAGAAGGTATACATGGTTGACTTCAGAACATTAATAAAAGGGGTACAACAAAACGAAGAGTTTTTTTTGCACCTGATGGAATTTAGAGTACTTGAAGTAATAAATGATGATTTCTGTGGTTGCTGCGCGGTTTTACATGTATTCAGAACTGGGAAAGAAAACAAAAATTCATAAATTACGAAAAAGAAACAGTGAAAAGAGAAAAAGAGATAGATTTATTCTTTTATTTCGTTGCATATGGCATCGATAAACAGCTCTGTGGTTTCTTGTTTAACACAAGATTGTTATTTCAAACAAGAACAAGTCAATGAACACCATTCTTCTAAATTTGAAAAATAATGTAAACAATATCAATTGTTGGAGGTTTATGATATAATAGTAACTACACCGTAAATTTAATTTTCAAATTTTTATTAAGAAAAAAAGAGAACATCATGTACAACAACTTAATGTACAATACAAAGGCTTAAAACTAAAAAAACAATTTAATTTAATTTTAAACAATCTAAGGTTTATTAGGATATAACTAAAAAGATTAGATGCTATATGATGGAAACAAAAATACCACTTACGTTGTGAAACCATTATATTCACATGTAACTACTCAGTGAACGCAAACACGTAAACATGAGATCGACCATGCGCACCGCATCAGTTAGGTGTAGTACGCTGGCAGTTCTAAAGGCTCGGTTAAGTTTAGACAAAAAAATTTTTAGTTATGATGTAGTTATACGCTTAGACAGTTTCGTACTAACATTAAAAGTACGCCCAACCTACTAAAATGATCCACCATTGTAGGAAATCAGCCGTTACTGAGACAAGCTAATGCAATACAACGGTTCATTTATGTGTTATGCACTTAAATACTATACTTTTCACTTCACGCTTTTTTCGAAAGAGTTTTCATGATCTCATTCTTTCGACGCTTTTTCAAGTACACTCATTCTGATAGTATATTTTAGTAGGTGCTTTTTTTTGTCGTGTATCATTGCAAACGGACGGACAAAAAATTCAACCGATCTTTCCTAATTCAGTGCATCACAAATGGTAGATTATGTATCAGCGACGCTCAAGGTATGAGACAAGTGTGGCGCTATCATCAATACAAAAAACAGATGATACACATTGTTCTGTGGAATTCTTTTTTGTAGATGGGTTATTAAGTATTTGAAACTCTGAGGTGGACGAAATATTTCAAACAGCTAGTTAGGGATAACATATCACCAAATCGAAAAATTTTAAAAATTTCTTCGGTCAAAACCAATTGCAAATTCATCTTCTCCCCTAGTCGAGACTCCCGGCAAAACTCCCATGGGACTCCTGTCATGGGGTCCTGCGGGATCCTGCAGGATCCTGTAGGAGTCAGGTGGGGCTTTCAAGGGATTTCTCAGGACTCCTAAAGACTCCCGTGGGACTTCTGTGGAGCTTTCGAGTCCTGCGGGAGCCCAACGAAAGCCCTCAAAGTCCCACGGGAGTCTTCAGGAGTCCTGAGAAATCCCTTGAAAGTCCCACCTGACTCCTACAGGATCCCGTAGGACCCCGTGACAGGAGTCCCGTGGGGGTTTTGCCGGGAGTCTCGACTAGGGTCCATAGTCGATTCTCTTGTACGCGATAACTTTTGAATCGGGAGACTGTAGAAAAAAAATTTTCATGGTTTTACTCGAAAATTTTCGAAAAAATCACTGCATGAGACCACAAGCAAAACATCGTCGAAAACTTTCTGAAGTACATCGATCCAAAAGTTATCGCATACAAGAGAATCGACTATGGAGAAGACGAATCTGCAGTCGGTTTTGACTAAATAGGCTTTTAAAATTTTTTGACTTAGTGATATGCAATATGGATGATATATATATGTAATGTATTTTCATTCTCACATGTCAGCAGAGCTGGGCGAGTTCAAGTCATGACTCAGACTCAAGTCGCATTTTGTTCTTACTTAGACTCGACTCAGACTCGAGGTGAAAGATTCGTGCAATCTGAGAAAAAGACTCAAATCATTTTTTAGAATTCAAATTTGCGTTTTCTTATTCATTTATACACTTTTTATCGCAAAGAATTTGAGAATAAAAAGAGGAGAATACATCGCAAGAAATAAATCATCCTAAATGGTGATGATCTGTTTGCTGACGATGACAGTGATAACGATCAGAATGGTGATGTATTAATTCACGATTAATTTTACAAAAACAACATCCGTTTATCCTATTTTATATCAATCAGATAGCAATGAAATATCTTTCAGTTCCGGCTACATCAGCTCCTATAGAAAGAATTCTTTCTTCTAGTGGTTTTTTAATTTGTTTGGTTTGGTACACCGTTCATCATTAAAATCAAAAAATTTATGTATTTTGACATATCTGAAATGTAACAAACATTTGTTGTAATGCGTTTAGAGGCAGGCTAACAGTTTTTTGAATGAACGCTTAAGGTTAAAATTCTTCACTATTCGTTTGATTGATCGAAAAAAAGAAAATAATTGATAAAGAATAGAGAAACACTGACAGCTGAAGAGGCAGAAAGAAAGATCTGAAGGAAAATAGTGATTATTTTTTTTAGGTGACGCCTGTTTATGACCTTTCTGGAAGAAAAGTAATCTAACTTCCAGTTAAAAAATATGACTCGAGTTCAAATGACTCGAACTCGAAAAAGGAAAGACTCGCACACCTCTGCTTGTTTGAGAAAAAGTCTTTTAATGTTAACTTTTAGTGTACAACTAAGTGCACAGGTATCATTTCAGTGAACTGCAAAGCAAACAGAAACAACATTGTAACACGAAAAGGCATTTGGAGGTCTCGAGATCTGCTGTCTTGATAAAAAAAAGTCATACAAAATCTTCACATACCTTTACTGTTCTTAAAAATTTAAAAGATTAAATACTTAAACACTTTTTTATTTATACTGATTATAAAAGCTCTAATGCACATGACAATCAGAAAAAAAATCTATATATGGATGACAAAATATAACGAATGATGTTTCAGGAATAAAAAAAAAACGACAATGTCTATAAACTAGAATCAATAATAATTTATAAATGTGTGTATTGTGCAGTAAATTTAATAATCTGAACTATATTCGATTGTTTTATTCAAATGTTTTAAGTCTTCAAAATGTATAGATATTGACAAAAATTTACAATCATTTATTTTACGGCAAGGTTATCAAATCAATAAGTCAAACTAAGTATCTCGAAAGATGACTACAATGATGTAAAGTCTCAATTAAAAATTGAAAGAAGTTAATACGTTCTAGAATCACCGAAACAACAACAGTATGACAACCGAAGGAAGAGTTAGAGAAGAGATCAAAACTTTATAGTTTGTGGCAATTCTCAGTCAATTGGTATATGGATATCAAATTTGCTAAAATTAAACTTGGATTTATTTTGATGATGAAAACACGAGTACATATTTCGAGGTCACTTTAAGAAGAAAAAAAGATATTTAACAATCAAAATGGAATAATTTTCTTTTCTTTTTTCTTTGTCACATTATGCTTGTTTTAAAAATCAAATAAAAACACCAATTGCAGCACCGCAAATAGTTCAATGAGATATGATGACTATATAACAAAAGCAAAAGAAAGAAATCTCTTTTTCTTTCTATCTCTAAGATTATTATTATTATTACAATTATTATTATTATAGTAACCACTGAAAATATATTTACTCTTGTCTGAAGCTTTTCGCTATTTTGTAAAGAAAAAGCTATTTAACTTTTACTCTTTATTTTAATTGTATGGAGACATTATAAACCGATCAGGTTTCTTCTATCTGTGATTTTTTTAATGAGGTTTAACAATAGCAATATACTTGATGTATGGTAAACGTGTAGTTTTTTTCTTATATACGCACACACATGCTCATATTGTTGAATTTAGATTGTTGAATTTTGCGATGAAAAATGTGCTTAGTAAAACAGCAAAGTTCAGAGCTCGCTGAGGTTTTTGACTAGCGAGATATTGCGACAATATTTAACACCACAATATTGAAATGTTTGTTCATATTTGTTCCTCTTTTCTAGATATATGTAATACACCAAAATAATCAACAAACATGTAAAATATTGACATATCATAACACAAACCTTTTCTCCTTTTAATCAGTTAACCGAAATCGATGCAGGATCGTCATTACTGAGATCCATAAATTCGTCCAATTTCTGTTAATGTTTTCTAATTATAATTACAAAAAATAATATTTGTTGAGATGAGCTTTTATTCTACAGTTAAAGGTATATAAAGCTTTCTTTATTCGTATATGATGAACGAACATCCTTTGATTCAGTAATTTTTTGAAAACTAACCCACACGGTCCGTGTTATAAATAAAAACTGGTTTTTCTAGTCCAGTTAATACAAATCCTATATAGATCAATTTGAAACAACAGATACTTCTACAAAATCCTATTAATGAGGGATTTTGCAGCGAAAAAATTAATTTTATCTACTATACTTAACGAAAATTTTAGTAAACATACATGACATCAAATGATGCTCACAAAATAATTTTCGGACCTCTACGTACAACTATTTCCAAAATTTAATAAGCCGAAAGGTGCAGAATACACCTTTCGGATGTTACAGAGAATATTTTTCAGATTAGCAGGCAGAAGTATCCAGATGGTTTTAAAGAAAAGTAAACACTAAATCTTATCGAATGTGGGAACTAATTTTCGATTTTTACCTTTTTTAACTTTTTAAAAAGTTAAAAATTGTGGACCTTACTTCCCAAAGGCTTTCAGAAAACCTGAGTTTCTGTAAAAAGCAGAATCGAACTTCTAACATATGCCGCAGTTTTCTTTTTCCAATCAGAAGAAAATTGTCATTCTTCGGCTCGACGTACGGAAGCATTCGTTGAAATACTTATTAAAAATAATATACTCCTTTGAACTAGTTAAGGCGTTTTGGAACAAGCAGTAATTCACGTCAAACTCTACGGCTAAATATCTGATCTACACAACGCCTCATTCTAAAGAGAATATGTCCCTCTATATGACGATGTATTCTATCTAAAAACCCAGATTTATAAGCAACAATGCAAAGGCTCGATCTAAATATGGTCTTCTGAATCGGAAGACTTCGTACAATATTAGATCTACCGGATTTTACGAGGATAGTAGAGATTTGTGGATAAAATTTATGAATGTCTAGTTTTCATCACGAAAGGATAAATGCAAACCGCCATTCCATTCTGTTTTACTCATCGTTGCTGAGAAGCAGCCATCCCACAAAAAGTGTCAACTCAGCTCGCCAAGATGAATTTATATTCTCTTTGCAGAATTGAAATAATATACTATATTTTCTTCAAAAAGGCAGAAAAATCTCTATTGATCAAAACATGCAAAAGTTGGGCACAGTTGACTGTCCTCCTGTTTGTTATAGAAATAGCCAATGAAAATGGAATGAACCGTCCGAAAAGATTCGACATGAGCAAAACCGTCGAGCTAGTATAATGTAATGGAAGTTATTACTTATATAAAAGATAAACCCAATACGCTATAGTCAATGTAAAAATTGAAAAAAATGTGTCGATTGTATAGTATTGCACTTAAACTTTGGGTGTACTATATCTTGATCGAACAAAGCATTATGACAGCTTTATTTGAAACTACGCACTTATTCTTCTCTTTTTAGGAGCAGAAATTTATTGAATGGCAATTTTGAATTTGAAAAAGTCGGGTTCATTTTCTATATTTTGTTCCATTATAAGCTACAATTACTATACAGAGATATTTAGTATTCCTTATTATAAATAGCGTCCCAACAGTAAATATCTTTGTAATCACAGCTGGTCTAAGTTTTAAAGTCGATTGGATCGAGTTAGTGAGAGATTGTAATAGAACGATATCAAAAATTGTGTTTCGTGGAAAACTCGAGAATCTTGATAGCTAGAGAGTTGCAACGAAAATGAAAAGATGTTTAATTGAATTTTCAGTTAGTCCTGAGAATGAAGAAGGCTTCGTCATTTTTAGTTTATGCTTAACAATATTTCTACGGAAAGCCCCAAAACGGGGAAGGATACATTCAATAATTCTCCATTTGTGTACATAAAAATGTTTGGTACGTATGGGTTGTAGTACGTATAGTGTGTTTCTATTTTAGATATCTAATAAAAGAAACATCGAATTGCAATGGCATCGCAATATAATTTCAAAAAAATTATATCAATTCCAACAGCTCAGGTAAAATAGAGAGTAAATCTGAAATAAGAGACAGGACTTCTAGTAAATGTGATTGTCCATTTAGGATTTTATTGACATTATTTTATCAAAAACACAACGTAAAACTCCAACTGTTGTCCATAAACAATATAAAATCGGTCGTATTCGACAATTTTACTTACGAAAAGTGAAATTTACACAACAAAGTTTTCATGATAAAATAGTACTGATATTAACCGATTTTCCAAAACTAGAAGTAAGAAAAATTGTGAAAATAAGATATTATCATTCTACTATTTTTCTTTGTTTTTAACAGGAAATTCATCCGTTTTATGCTGATTTAATGAATGTTTTGTATGATAAAAATCATTACAAATTAGCTTTGGGACAATTGAGCATTGCCAAGAACTTGATTGATAAGTAAATAGTTTTTATGCTAAAATTTAACAAAAATGTGTACACGTTTATATCTATCAACTTTTAGTGTTGCTAAAGATTATGCGCGAATGATGAAATTTGCTGATTCGCTATATCGATGCAAATGTTTGAAACGTGCTGCTTTAGGAAGGTAACGTTAGTTAATTAGAGCATTAGATAATATTAAAGACGTGACAAACTCGTTATCGTTCTTCTAATTAGAATGGCAACAATAATTAAACGTCAGGCACAAAGTTTGCAATATTTAGAACAAGTTCGTCAACATTTATCTCGTTTACCATCAATTGATCCGAATACGCGAACATTGTTAATATGCGGTTTTCCGAACGTTGGAAAATCAAGTTTTCTAAATAAAGTAAGTAATACTTGCTTTTTATCTTCTTTTATTTATATTGTCTTTATTGTAGATCACACGTGCCGACGTCGAGGTCCAACCCTATGCGTTTACCACAAAATCCTTGTATGTTGGTCATAGTGATTATAAATATCTGCGCTGGCAAGTTGTTGATACACCTGGCATACTCGATCACTCATTAGGTAAGCTTGATAGAGTGTCATCTTTTAGTTAATTTGTTTTTTTCATCACACTTATACGATAAGAAGAAGTTTAAGTGTAATATATTTTTAATTCTATACAGTTCATATCAATTATTGTTGTGGAAATTATTATAAATCTAGTTGAATTTTTGTTTCGTTTTCTGTGTGCAGAAGATCGTAATACAATTGAAATGCAAGCAATAACAGCGTTAGCACATTTACGTGCGGCCATATTATATGTTATGGATATATCGGAACAGTGTGGCTATTCGTTAGAACAACAGGTAGATATATTTTTAGAATTGCCGAGTTTCGTTTCAAAAATATACTTTTTATTACTAGCTTGATTTGTTCAATAACATCAAAGCTTTATTTACGAATAAACCATTATTGATCGTTGTTAATAAAGTTGATATAAAACGTTTGGATGAATTATCTGATGAAAAAAAAGTAATTACAGTTTTCTCTTGCATTGTGTTTGTCTACTCTAATGATTAACTATTTTAGGCTGTTTTTGAACAATTTCGTAGAGAAGACGTGAAAATTATGGAAATGAGTACATTTACAGATGAAGGTGTATGCGAAGTCCGAAATGAGGTAAGTAGTACTGTTCCAGATAAACTCTTATCTTCGGATGAGAATGTATATGATTGAGGTCATTGACGGTGAAGTGCAAAGTTGATCGATCTGACAATAAATACTAAGTTTCTGACTGTTCTTCAGCTAATGCACTTATATTTTCTCTTTAATTACTGTTTAGGCATGTGATCGTTTACTTGCACACCGTGTTGATATCAAATTGAAAAGTCGTAAAGTTGATGATGTACTCAATCGTCTACACGTTGCACAACCACAAAAACGTGATGAAACTGTTCGGCCACCACATATACCCGAAGGTGTGTTGAAACGTTTAGAAAGGGTGACAATTGCAACGACAGACACCATTCCACTCGCAGTACCAACAATCGATGACGAAAATTACCGTGGTGAAAATGATGAAAAACCCATTACACGAAAGAAGAAACTTGAACGTGATCTTGAAGTAGAATTAGAAGATGATTATCATTTGGATCTAAGAAAAACATGGTTATTAGCTTGTGATGAAGAAAAATATGATGTATTACCAGATGTTTATCGTGGAAAAAATGTTGCCGATTATGTTGATCCGGATATTATGAAAAAATTGGAACAGTTAGAACAAGAGGAAGAAGCACGTGACGAAGCCGGTTTCTATGATGAAGAAGAAAGTGAAGAAGATGATGAAACAACAGCCATAAGAAAATTAGCAAAAAAAATTCGTTATAGACGACACGTAATGATATCTGAAAGTAGATCGAAAAAACAAGCGAGACGTACACCATCTGTACCACGACCAAAACTACCAATTAAACGAGAAAGATTAGAAAGTACAATGAGTCAACTTGGAATTGATATGGAAAATAAAGAAGATGTAAGTATACCTCAGACCTTATTATATCTTAGAGACAAACGCAGTGTAAATCTGACTGTCGTAACACTTCAAGCTGTTGAGTACGATGAGATTTGTATCTTATTTCGAAATAAACGCTTGGCAAATAATATGTCTGTTGAATGATTATTTTCTATACACATCATTTACATATAATGATGCTTGATCCACAACATACATTAAACATGGTATTGAAAAGGCAAATCTCACTAATTTTTCTGTTGTTTTAGTCGCATTACGTAGCTAAAGCTAGAAAAACGAGAAGTAGATCCGAAAGTCGTCCAGCAGTAAAACGTCAACGTGTTGATTCTGAAGGCCGTGTTCGAAGTAGTTCAAAAGTGCCACGAGATCAATCGGGCGTGCGTGATGTTGCTGTAAGTAAATTATTTTTTCTAAACTAGATCTAATATAAAATGATTATTTATCTCTTTTAGATGGCAAAGAAAGCAAAATCTATAGGCAAAATTAATCAACGTAAATTTCAATTGAGAGCTACATCGGGTGAATCAGATAGACGTATTCATACTGAAAAACCAAAACATTTATGTATGTATACTACGAAGGAATATTGAAACTCTTAACTTTATTTTATAAATTTATTTTAGTTTCTGGGAAAAGAACTATAGGAAAAACAGATCGACGATAATGGAAATGAAAATGGAAATGAAATTTTTTACAATTGTTTTGTTTCAGTTCGTCTTTTTATATAAAAATGTCTTTCTTTTTCTACTGTCGTTCGCTGTTATAATTCTTTTCTATTGTTATTTATATACGCAGAAAATATATTAAATGAAATGGAGGTGCTCATTTATAAAATCAAGTTTTTCAAGTTGTATGTATCAGGCTCGTTGACGACTGCCATCCTTCAAAATTTATTGTATAGTAGAAAGATCTTAACAAAATATAGGACGATCATCTTGAGTTCTTCTTTGCATATATAATGATACAAAAAAAGTATTATATTTCTTTTTGTTAAAAACGCACGGCATCTGATATTGATAATGAGAATCAACCTTCTGTAGAACAGATGAGACTAAGTGATTTATCAAACATCAAAGCTGCTTTTTTATAAATATAGATCGCTAGTCCAAAAGAAATAGACCTGATACACTGCCAATAATATCGTTATCATCGCTTACGAATAAAATAAATACAATTGAATAACGCTCTTTAGGGCGATTATCGCTAACAGAAGAAGAAAACAAACGTTAGAACAAATACAACATAATCGTATTGTGACTAAAATGAAACTTGAAATAAAAAACATATTTGGCGTTGTTGTTGATATATCTATGTCATGGTATAAAGCATTTGAACCAGAATTTTCTAAAGACTATTTTCTAAAGGTATAATTTTTTATTCGTATTAGTTTATTTTTATTATCATTTGAATTTAGTTGGCAACATTTATCGCTGCCGAGCGTGCAAAACATACAGTTTATCCACCAGAAAATATGGTTTTCTCATGGACAAGATTTTGCCAGTTGAATGAAGTAGGTGCGATTTATTCTGGACTATGATTTAAAATAAAAATAGATCTCTTGTGTTACTAGGTTAAAGTTGTTATATTGGGTCAAGATCCATACCAGTATGTGCAAACTTAGTGCAAATTATCTTTTCCATGTCATTTCAATGAAATATTCGTTTTTGTATAGTCAACCAAATCAAGCGCATGGCCTATGTTTTAGCGTTCGCAAAGGCGTTAAGCCTCCACCTAGGTAACAAGTTCGAGAAAAAGTTGCTTTAATGTGTAATATTTTCTTTCTTTGTTTAATAGTTTGTTAAATATCTTTAAAGAATTAAAACAAGATGTTGAAGGTTTTGAAATTCCAGACCATGGTAAAATGACGTAAACAAATGTCTCTGAACCGTTTTTACTATACAATGTTTTATTCTAGGAACATTGGTTGGATGGGCCCGTCAGGGTAGGAAGTCTCTTTTATTTTCTTCTAAACGTGGATTTATTTGTCATGTGTTTTTAGGTGTATTATTACTTAATGCTTGTTTAACAGTCGAAGCAAATAAAGCGAATTCACATCGAGGAAAAGGATGGGAAACATTTACGGTATGACTAACTCTGAAATTCTTCGTCACATATGTGTTCAGATATTCCTGTTATTTGAAGGATGCTGTTATTCAATATTTGAATCATCATACAAATCATACCGTTTTTTTACTATGGGGCAAATATGCACAAAATAAAGGAGCACAGATAGATAAAGTAAGTCTCAATTGTGTTAAATTTATTTGCAAGGTTATTTTGACAATGGTAATAATCGATGTACATGTAAATGTATTTGCAGACATGTTACTTGTGGACTGATACAGTCTGCGGATTTGCATAACAGAGGTGTTAATCGATCACGACAGAGTATTCTGTTCGGATTATCATGACACAAAGATTTTTGCAGATGAGCGACACTTCAGATAGGCTCACGTCAAATTTTCTTGATCTGTTAACACCTTTGTTTTATTACAAAGAAGTTTAACCCTTTCGGGACGGGTGACGTTTTAAAACGTCAAAAATGGGAATAACCCGTGCTTTCCAAAACTTTCTTTCGAAGACACGTTCCTCAAAATTCGATCATAATCAAATTTCAAATACATCATCTTATGCAGCTTTTGGCGCTCTATCTTTTGATGTATAATACATTTGAATAATATTTAGTTCTGAGTTAAAAATCTAAGTTTTTTCGAAAATTTCGGTCCTTCTCAGTAAAAGAGGGTTTTGAGTACGAAGACAGAATCGAAAGTCAAAAATGTTTTTGACAGTAGATAGCTTTTGAAATTCTCTATCGAGAGATTTCCATCTGAATGTTTTTGTCGAAAATCTCTTGGTTAGGAAAAACGAAATACTGAAGATGCGTTTTTTCCGTTTTTTTAGGAAAATACTGTTTTCTACCTAACTCCGCCAAAATAAGTTGAAACTTAACGATATTTTCACATATGGTAGAGTTTAGTGATAGCTTTCTTTTGGCGAAAGGATTAAGTCTCTATCTGTCAGGGAAGTCGAGATATTGCAAAATAAAAAAGATCTTAAACTTTTGAACAGCACTGTATATATAAAAATTAAACCGATCCTGAAAGGGTTACGCTTGAAAACGAGTATTCTGATAATAGTTCTTAATTCTATAACATCTTCTCTCTCTTTTTTTCTTCTAGAAGCGTCATTGTGTTTTGACTTGTGCTCATCCATCACCGTTATCAGCGCATAACGGATTTTTTGGTTGTAAACATTTTTCAAAAACAAATGAATATCTTAAATCTCACGGAATAACACCCATTAACTGGTCAGATCTACCATCAGAAGATGATTTACCGTTTACGTGAAAATATGAAGCACTATATAAGATTTTTGTTTTTGTTCAATCTTTTTTGAACTATTTAGTCAATTCACTTAAAATTGTCATGTATTATATCCACGATTTTTTTTTGTTAAAATTGTAGTCTTTCTTTTGTTGTTTTGTCAGATTTTGTTTTTCTTTATGACTATTTTCTTTATCCGATTTCATTTTTGATTAGATATTCTTTGTACGCTTTCTTACTCACTATACAGCTTGAATAATACTCGTCTATTTTCTTATGTATGGTACTATAAAGATTCTTCTTTTTATTATCAAATGGCTTATAAACTACAAATTATAAATAAGGTAAAGAAACAATAATTATCTATCTGTCTAGTTAAAAAATGTATGGCTAAAAACGCTGATACCGGTCGCCATCTATCAAGCAGTTTAAGAACATTATCAGTCGATTGATCGTAATTATTAATTAATGGGGAATTTTTCAATTTTATCTATATTCGTATCAATCGTAGAGTGAATTACAGTTAAGAGTCACTGCAGGAGCGAAACGATGCTCAATCGATGTTTGAGTTTTTAGCTCAGGATTTTACTGTGGGTAGAGGCAACATATATAGGAAGATTCCCAAATTTTTCCCATTCGGACTTACTCGTTAAAAAGTTATAGAGCTTTCCGTAAAAGCCCTAAAAATAGCCTAAAACGATACTTGTATAAAAGTCAAATTTGTGATGTTTATATCTTGGTCTAGGAAGTTGATTAAGAGCTCATATGTGCAGCATAAGTAGTCCAGGTCGAATGCTACCTATAACCAAGAGCATATGTAAAAATAAGTTTTACGTATGTGTGAGCATACGCGCACCAGATTTTGCTAAGGCCAACAGTTTTGCATAATTCTTTTAACCTAAAAACTTTGTTATTGCATTGAATGTTACTTCTATCCATTGTACAAGTACACCTCTACTATGAATTATGAAATCGATTCATACAAGTCTCTTGGTTGATGCACGGCTGAGCTGGAAAGTCGATAGAAAACGAAAAATAGCCTACTTTCCAGTTCGATTTTCTCGTCCGATAGTGTCCCAAATGGTGGAACTATAATGCCATTCTAATATATGGACCCAGTACTATTCATGTCTGAAAGCCGTTTTTGGGAGGATTCACACACGGCTCTGGAAGAGTCTCTGAAAATCCGTTTTTTGAAGTTCACTTAACATGAACGTCCTTCGAGAAAAACGACGATAGTTTTTCTCATTGCATTTCGGAGCTTTAAAATATTTTTTTCTGAATCCGCATTGCAAAATGCATATGAAAATGTGATTTTGAAGATTTCGCATATTACGAAGTCTGTAGGAAAAAATTCGTTTCCAAGGGAACCCAGAAACGTGACTCTCCGCTCAAAAAAGCATCAAGTCTCGGGAATCAAGAAGTACGCCAATATGACTTTCGCCAATATCATCAGTGTACTTTCGTCAATATTACCCATGATTTCAGTTGCATGGATTCCAGTTGCAACCAATAATTCAGCTGCATGGTCTCTTCATGCAAGTTACAATTTTTTTAAATGTAAAAAGGACATGACTTGCATTGAGAGACAATACAATTCGAGTCATAATTGGCGAAAGTACATTGAACTTTCGCCAGTACACCCCATGGCCGCTCGCCAATTGGCGAACATCTAGTTAGCGAAAGTCATATTGGCGTACTTTCATGATTCCCAAGTCTGGCATTCGAACTGCCTTGAAGCGGAGAACAAAGTTATAGGTGTAGATTTCTGATTTTTTTCCGATGACTCTTGAAGACCCGATTTTCTGTAGAACCAGTTTTTCAGAAACGCTACGCTCTACTATGTTTTTCACAAAACATAGTGAAAATTGCAAATCTTATAGTAAGTTGATTTTATCATAAGCAAAAATTGATTAAATCAAATTAATGAAGCGAAAAGTTGAAGGTGTCCTCGTATAATTGTTTCACTGTACTGTAAAATCGAGAAAAGAAATAAAATGAAACAACTAAACTAAACATAATTTGAAATTGAAAATATGTAAATAAACATCAAATGCGTTTTGTTTCATTCAAACTTCTATGTTTCTATAATCTGTATAGATATTCGTATGCGTATTTATTTATTTTTCTTATGAAGTTTTTTCTGAAAGAAAGACGCAAATATTTGATCTTAAACGGTTGGATGAATTTTTCTAACCACCTTTTTGCAAAATTATTTAATCTATTATTGTTGTGTGAAAATGTTTTGTTTTTTTGTTTTTAAGAACATACGATTTTTTATTGAATTTTTCATATTCGAAAATTTCATATAATTTAAATAAATGAGAAAACTAAATAGAAGGGACATGTGATGAACAAATGAATACATTTGATTCTAGTAGAAAAAATGAAAAGTATAGATAATAAATGTGAAAATAATAATTAGACATGTAAATAAAACAAATAGCTATTGTTATACTACAAAATACACGATATACACAATGAATTATTTACTTTTTCTATAGACATGAATAAGAGGTGTACATAATACTAAAACATGTTTTAGATTGACAAATTATCACAATAATTTACTAAGGACGTATATAAAAATTACACAAAATGTTCACATAATGTGTAATTTTTGACACAAATAACGATTGTTTTTTACAAAAAAAAATACAATTTTTGTTTTTATACAGAATTGATTTTGAGTCATGAAAATTAGACACGATTCTTGTTAAATATCTCATTTTTGATTGTCGACTAATATTAATTCATTTATATATTTAATATTTTATTTTAAAATACTAAAATTTTAAAAATTATTTTTGTCTTTTTTTTCGAGAAATAGTTTAGGTATTTTTTGTTGATTTATCAAGTTTAATCATGTATGTTTCTATTCTCCTTTTGTTAACAAACATCCAATATGCATCCAAAACATTAACCAGTTACGCTTATATATGATTATAAAATCATTAATAACTTGCATATTTCTCTTTGTGCAATCATTTTGAATACATATAATATTTGATAATAATTTCATGATAATATTCATAGAATCATTAATCAAAATATTTAGGCTATCACCTTATACATATTGATATAAGTTTCAACTAGCGTAACTATAAAAATATTTCGTCATAAGTAGTGAACCGTGACCAAATCACCACGAGTGCTGTCTATTTCTTTTGGCATAGTTAGTTTACCACAAGATTATTTTGCCGTGATAGGAAATAGAAAAGAATATTGAAGAAGAAAAATATATATATATCTATTAATCATAAGAACGAATATTTGACATTTAAATATAACGAAATATGCTTGAGGAAATACTAGTGATTGCCAATTTCAATAGAGGTTAAAAAATAATTACTAAGTAAAAAAAAAAAGTGTTCGTAATAATACGTCTTGATCACTTGAAAGGTGTATCGGAAAAATCGCGGTAAACGTGCCATTATAACCACACAAAAGCATAGATTCACGTACACTATAATAAATAAATCAAAGATTATCAGTGATATTTTCATTTTGTTGTCAATTGTAAAATGAATCCGATGATAACCTACAGTAATTTAAATGATGGAATTACATCGAGAAGATATACCGGATTTCCTTTGAACTCAACAGGGTTAATTAAACTAAAACGTCCAGATATTACTGTGAGGTGATATAGGTAGTAAAATGATTGAAATTGGCTATAACGTGAGAAAAAAAGTATATCAGTGACTAACTTGTACCCCTTAGATTAATTGTAAATTGTGTGGACATCCTTGATAAATATAACTTCACTTGTTAGCACTTATACACCCGATACAATAAAAAGCATTATTAATCATGCAGCTGCTGGTCAACCGTATAGTGAGTATCTCCTTTTATGTTGTTATTTTCTTTTCTTTCTAATATCGTATTCTATTACTATCATTCATAAAACACATTAATAATAAAGGAATGATTTGTCCTTCGTACAACTTTGTCAAAACTGTCAAATTTGCTGCATTTAGTAATCTGATTTGAACACAGACCGAACATGTTTATAATTGTATACTATTTCTTTTAGCGAGTGAAGAACGTAAATTTTTTTTAATGAAAAAATGAGGTGCAACTAACTTATCAGTATATTTTTTATATTATCAGAAATATTTCACTGACTCTACTATTAGAGATTCATGATAAGGAAATTCCATTTTAATAGAAAATGATTCGATCATAGCAAGTGTTTATGAAAAATCCATCTCTATCAAATTTTACATCTCAAAAAATGCTTACATTTAAAATTTATGATATTTTTAATAAACGATACGCTTGACAAACTGCCAAATGGCAGTTTAACTTAATATTTATGAGTGTAACTTGTTCATATTATCAAAAAATTTGAACTACTATTACGTAACAAGCATTATTAACTGAAATTTTATATCGGAAATAGTAAACAGCGTAAAACACTTAAAATACTCAGGATCTTTCTTTTTGTAGGAAGTTGTTTTTAATTTAAACTGAGTGTGTTATATATTTCATCTACACATACAATCGAAAGAAGTAATTAGCAGACTCTTGATATTTCATATTTAAGTAGGGTAAAAACTAACCTCAGTTGATGTTGTATGTGTTTTCACAATCTTGATCCTTAATACACTGATTATTTTCTCTAGCTACTGCTGTATGGATCAGAATCGGTCGAATGGGCATTCGTATAAATGCTCAGAATCCGCAAGTAGCAAATACACGTGTGCCAGTATTCATACCAATATCCTTGGTACATGACATTTTCATTCAACCAAGCATCCCAAATGTGATTTGTATTGTCTACGATGAAATACAATCGAATATGAAAGGTGTTCTATTGTATGTTGTTCAGCCAGGTATGTTAATAGAGAATGAAATGTGATATAGTGTAGTCGAAACCACATTTTCTTTTTCTTTACAGCGGACGCAATGTTACTCAGAGAAGATTTTCGTATTATTAAACAGCAAATACCCGGACATATGCCTTCACCCTATATAAATCCGTTTGATTCACGTTATGCAAATGCAAACATAATTGGACATAATCAAATACCACCACCACCATATACTACTTACCTTCCACCACAACATCATGATCAACCTGTTCGTTTAGAACCAAGTATGTTACAGCGAATTTCACCGCCCATTGCCGAAGTTTACAGGGGCAACGTACTAGGAGCTCCGCCATTGCGACGAATCTATTATTTAAATAACGGTTCAAATCGTGTTTCACCAACCGGTCCTTATTCTAATTTGCCACAGTTGAGTTACGCACCTTTAAAAAGTAGTTACAGTGGTCATGAACGACGTAGAAGTCCTAGAAAAAAACCTCATACAAAACCATCAAGTGATAATGGTAGCAAACATCGACGAAAAGTTCAGTCCGATCGGTCAAGATCATTGGAAAAAAAACAAAAAGCGAGATTTGATCCTAATTATTTACCAAAACATAACCACAGTGAAGGATTAAGTCACAATAATTTATCACCTCAACAACTTCAACAACTTCTATACCAGCAACAACAACAACAAATGGCAGCTATGATGGCAATGCAAAAAGCAAATCAAGTTCCAATAGTACCAATGGGTATCTATAACAGGTAAGTTTCGACAATATTCTGTGAGATTATTGTTTTATTCATTTCTTTTTATACTAGATATGTGCCAAAAACAATACCTTTACCATCAGGTGACACTATCAAAACAGCCATTCCTCAGCCACCAGTTATAAATGGAACTGGTCACAATCATGCAGTAAATGGCGCAGCAGTAGCATTTAT
Source organism: Didymodactylos carnosus (assembly GCA_905250885.1). Taxonomy (NCBI): domain Eukaryota; kingdom Metazoa; phylum Rotifera; class Eurotatoria; order Philodinida; family Philodinidae; genus Didymodactylos; species Didymodactylos carnosus. The sequence continues at coordinate 25,690 of CAJNOQ010001302.1, forward strand.
TCAACCCGCTCAAAATAATTTAACAAACAATCGTTCGAAATCAAGATCAATTTCACGTTCGTCATCGAGAAATCGACACAAAGAACGACCAGCAAGTACTCAAAATCCTATTGAAATACTCGAAGCACATCGCCATCATCATCATCATCATCATTCTCACAAACTACCAACAGATGGTATTAATTGGGGCGCACAGACAATGAAAGGTTTACCAACACAAAATCGTCGAAAATATAGTGAAGATAAAGAAACAAAACAATATTTAAAACAATTACTTGATGAAGTACACAACGTTAAAACGGAAATGAATAAAATAAAACAAACAGCGGCAATGAAAAATCGTTCTGATTCATTAAAAATTGATTTAAGAGAAATCAAAGCGGATATTGAACAAATTCGAACAAGAGTCCAAAATCATGGGACATAATTTCTTCTTGTTGTTTTTTATCAAAACAAACATTAGATTATCTTCTGAAAATCTTCATTATTCCATTTGATGGATGAAAAATAAAGTCTTTCACATCTTTTAGAACGAAGTGCGTTTATACAACACAAAACACTTGTGTACATATATTAAGTTCAATGTTATCCCAATTATTTCCCTCTTAGAAAATACTGCAGCAACAACAACAACGACAACAACAACTGATAGTAAAATTTCTTTATCTTTTTCGTTGATCGTTCGTCAACTCGAGCAGTAGACACTATCCATTTTTTATTGAAGAATATCGGGATAGTTACAAACATGATTAACACAATTCGTTTAGAGAACTGAGGAAATTATGAATCTTTTCTGAAGTTCATCTACTTCACTAAGCAATTTTATTAAGTCGTATACTAAAAGTAGAGCACTGTTTCAAAAAAAAGAAGACCAGATCTGTTATCAAATATTTGACCGTCGTGAAAAAAAAAGAGTTTGAAAAAGAAATAAATCGTTTGTATTTTTTACAAAAAAAGAAAAGTATAATGTTTATAATTTTGTTGGCTAGGTTATAGCATACCAAGACCAATGGCGGCAAGTATCGAAGTACCAACAACAACAACACTAATTGTTTCAATATTTTCGAAATCTCTATCGCTATTCCAAGCCTAAAAAATAGGAGTTTTTAGTTAACAGTAACAAAACTCAAAATAAGAGAGAGATAGCATACCAAATGACGAATACCGTTCATAGTATGATACAGTACTCCTCAAAAGTAGCGGACCCCCTGTCAGTGTGGAGACATATCCCGATCGGAATGTACTCCCAATCGGGATCTTCTTTATTGCCCCTCTCTAATGTCTTTTGTTTTCTCCAGCTGATCAAAGAGACACATATATCTTTTTAACAGACGTAAATAGATTTCTTCTATTAGACATCTTTCATATGTGAGTGTAGTATAAAATATAATAGAAGATAGAAGACAAAGTCGTTACCACGCAGAGTTTCATCTACCATACATTTGTAACGTTCTTTTCTTCTTCGTCTTCTTATAATTGCAAACAAAAATGAGTCAAGTAGTATACTTAACATTTGGTTTACAAACAAGAAATTTCACTGAAAATTTTCTCTCTAGGTTAATGGTGAGTGTGTAATCTTTCTGACAAAAGTTTCACCTACGTTTTTCGGAACCATAGATTTCTATGATTATTTTTCCATGATTATGATGCGCATTGAATGCAGATTCTATAGCAGAAAGAGCGACCCTTATTTCCTCACCCTCGCTTTTCTACGTATGTTTCAATCGTGAGTGCTCGTCCTCAATGAATTTTCAGAACCGCACAATAGTTAAGGTAGTCCTTCAATCTTGGACTGGATAGTCTACAGTCGTCGAAGAGGATTTGTCAAGGGAGAAAAGCAACTTCAGAGGACTTCGATGGACCCATACAGTCCATTGAAACCCTATGAAGTCTGCCAGAGTCCCTTAAAATACACTTTGTTATAATTCTGTACGGTGTATCGTTAATGGTGTGTATCTTTAGCCTATCCGACTACTTTAATGTTTTTAGAATCTCACTTTGGAAAATCATCGGGATTTTCACCAAAAAATGAAAACAAACTAAAAGTTTCGAAATACACATCATTCGACTCAGTTTTTAATCCTGATTCTGAATATGATATTTTTATTGCATAAAAGTTGAGTTCTGTTAAAGAAAATCGAGAATTACAGGCAGAATTTCGACTCGTTCGTCTCTGATTTAGAAAAAATGAATTTTCTCAGCAATAAAAGGGAATTTTAAAAAAATGGTTTTTACACTTTTGTTGCCCGTGAGAAGGCAAATCGAATGTGGTATAAACCGACATCAAAAACTAATTAAAAGCAGATGAAAAATGTTGAAAAGAACCAAACATCGTTGAAGATTTCCAAAAAACCCTCTTACATTCATTTTTGAGATCTCGCAAACGCTGAAGTTTGTTCAGTTTTTCACGCACTATTTAATGGTGTATCTGAAAGTATCTGTTGCTATGAAAAAATTGAGACATTTTGGTTTTAAAAAAAGATGAACTTTTAGAATTTAAAATTTAAATTTAAAAGTAAGGAAAAGAGATTTTTTGATAATTCTTTTTTTCAGAATGTCGCTGAAATATTTCTCTACATGATGCAATTATTGAAAAAATTTTCAACTTAAAAATAATATCAGGAAAAAATTTTTATTAAAAAAAGAGTTCCAAAAACAATAGTTTTCTGGAAGTCCTACCCCCAGATTTCTTCAAACCTTTTCAACATCACCATTAGAATGTTCATGATTTGAAACCTCTAGAGCCCATGTTTCATTAACTTTGGTTTAGTACTTCATTATGAACAAGTTTCAACTTTTTGATCTAATACGCCCATCGGGATTTTTCCGATATTCAATATACTCACATACTCAGCTTCTGCTTAGCAAAGCCTTTTTTCTATATCGTATCGGAGTCCGAAACTTCATGGGACTTGACGTATTCAGGGGACCTCATATCTCAGAACCTTATTTCAAGAGACCTTGATCGTAAAATATCTGACTTTCAGTAACCATTAACAGCTACCGCTCTAAATTCATATTGTAAATAGAAGAGAATCAGGACTACATTTTGATAAAAAGAAAAAGTTTTCATCTCTCTTGGATCAGGAGTTATTAGCATTTTACGGAACACAAGTAAAACACTTATATCTCATGAACCATCTAATAACAGAGGCCTAAACTTGGTGGGTGGTCAGCATTCGGTAAGAGCTATGATCACACAAAATTAGAAGTTCTTAGCTATCATGGTTCTTGAGTTACAGGGGGCCCGCTACTTTTGAGGAGTACTGTACGTAACTCTACAATGAAATCAAAAACTTAATTGAAAAATATTGTCCAATTAGAAATATTCATGGCGTATATATAACGCAAAATTTCTTGACTATGAGCGGCAGCGAGAAAACAAAGTGAACCGGAAACGTAAAACACTGCAAAAATAAGCAAACTTTATTTAGCAAGCGATAGTCACTAGAGAGCATGTTAACAAGGTAAGATTTGTAATTCCATGTGCAACGAACTTCGCTGTCGGAACACTTAGTGAAATGCAATATTAATAATATGAGATAAAAATTAACTTAGTCCCATTCAAAATCAGGCCCGTTATACGATGAAATCCTATGAACATAAAGAAAATAATCAAACAAATTCAAATGAATTCAAACAAAAAATATAGCTAATGTCAGCGCTTAAAATGGAAATCTAAAAAAATCCATAATACGATCACATAACTAAAAAACTTAAGAGAATAGACAGTTTATTTTTATCGTCGTACCTATATATTTTTAAATGTGGTGATTGATAATGGCCGATCGAGTTTCATTTCATCCATATTTCAGCCCATTCTTTTGATTTTAAACAATATGCAACTGTTTCTGCAATAACATTATCAATATTAATAATTCATTAGAAGGAGCTACTTGCAACGACATTGGACCATAACGGCTCAACGTTCTAGAAAACAATTATTTGTTTAAAATTAAAAGAGCAAAACACATTTTTAGCTGAAACTTTATCTGAAGAAAATATTTGCTTTGATTAAATTTAAAAAGCTAATACCAAATTTAGCAAACTAGTGTGACGGAAAAAAGGCCTTATACTGTATCTTTTTAGAATTTTTTGTTAGTTGGCATCAAACACAATATTAGAAATAATGAAGATGTTTATTCTAGAAATATCGATTTTCTAGTGGACTCCCGAAATGTGGAAGATATTCACCGTTTTGTGTTGCCGGGTCACATAGTATATAAAAAACGTCAGTTTCGTGAAAACATGTCTAAGATTCCACAGTTGTTGTTACCTTAGTGATTCTCTACCATAAGACCGACTCGGACTAGCCTCCAGCATCATTTGAACAAAATAACGAAATGATCAAATGCTAACCAAAAAACAGTATAAATTTCCAAAAAAAAATTCTGCGAAGATCTCAAGAAATTCTCAACTAGAATTGTCGATGAATAATTCATTGTAATTAATGATCCGCATCCAAGGGGGAAAAAGCAACACTACACTTTTTCCACTACTGCAGTGGCCTTGTAGAGGCCTAGTAGTGACCTAGTAGTGACTTTGTAGTGGTCACGATGAGTGTAGTGGGTCTGTAGTACGATGTAATAGATGTGTAGTGGGCTGTAGTGGCCAATCTCTTGTAGTGTAGTGTTGCTTTTTTCCCCCTTGTCCGCATCCCAACAAAAATCAACATCAGTTAATGTATCAAGTTGTACTCGCACATGTATATTGTCTTCGACTCGACAATAGTGAGTGTATTTTAGTGGTCATATAGATGATGTAGCACAGTGGACATTTAGTCAAGTATCCTTTTTTCAAATTCTCTTATTGAATAGTAAACTTTAAACTGTCGACCATTTTTCCTTTTAAATAGACTTTTATTTAAGTATTAAATTCATTCTAGCAAATAGTCTGGGATACAATAACTATCTTCAAATTTAAACATTTTTCAAATTAAATGATCGCTAAGGTTGAAAATAATTTCAATAATAAACTGTCATGTATTCGGTTCATTGTTAATTCCAAACCAAGATAGTTTTTAAATTGGGTATCCCAGTTGGGAAATGGAAAAAAATAAATAAAACTGCTTTTCGCAACTGAGATACAATTAATAAAATATGGGCGCGTAGATATTGTTTATATAAGTTCGAAAAGTATTATTTTATACATCGTGCTATAATAAAGCAGTATTGCATCGAAGTTTGCTGAAATATTGTCATGGATTTTGTTCGTTAAAAAAACCCAAAGGGTGTATCAGCAATATTATATAAAGAAAATTTATATTGTTGTGAGCGTCTCAGAAAGGTATTGACCATTGAATGAGTACTAATAATAAAATTGTGGATATTCTTTTATTTCACGGAATAATAAAATCACATCTGTGAATGGCATTTACGGGCATAAGAATACACAATATCGAATGCATGTTGATCAAGTGATTTCATTGTATCTCAGTTGAGAAAAGTAGTTTTGTTTATATTTTTCCATTTTCCAACTGAGATACCCAATTTAACAAGTATCTTGGTTCGGAATTAAAAATGTATCTCACGAGAGAACCTCTCGAGGTGATAAAACGCTTTTTGCTCGAAATCTAGTGGGTCATAGGTTATCGACCATGTTGATTCCGAATATGACCATGGGGATGGCTCTTAGGCCTTCAAAGACCCGGTTTTCTACAAAACCAGTTTTCAGAAACTCTAAAATATAATAAGAACTTTTCTTAATGAGGCATGATTGTAGCCCGCAAATTTCTGATTAAAATGAGACATCCCCCAGCTTTACACGACCTTTCTTTGCAAAGTTATAGAATTTGCAAGAAAAGCCCTAAATTAATTTCTTATTTCTGTAGGTTTGAGCTGACAATGAACACTTATGGCTTTTCTTGCAAATTTAATAACTTTGCAAAGAAAGGTCGTGTAAAGCTGGGGGATGTCTCATTTTAATCAGAAATTTGCGGGCTACAATCATGCCTCATTAAGAAAAGTTCTGATTATATTTTAGAGTTTCTGAAAACTGGTTTTGTAGAATCCGGGTCTTTGAAGGTTTAAGGGTCATCCCATGGTCATATTCGGAATCAGCATGGTTGATAATCTATAACCCACTAGATTCCGAGCAAAAAGCATTTTATCACCTCGAGAGGTTCCCTCGTCAGTTGGTACGTAGCCGAAAAGAATAATGAGTATCAAGTAGAAAAGATAGACGATATAGTTGTTATTTCACATCTTCAAGGAATGACAGATAGGTTGAGACCAAGTTTAAAGTCAACCAAGTACAACATTAAAACATACACGCAACATTCAAGGAGTTTATTTAGCATGTTAACACAAGTGAAGAGCGTTGCTAAAGGAAAAACAAAGATCGATAAACTAAAATTAGAAATACCTGTATCTGCTGTGTATCTCATGTGAATGTGATAGATAGTATGTGGGAGAGATAGGAGGCCATTTAACTCGCTTAAATCACCATCAAACTACCGTTGATACGACATCAGTAGATTCAGACAAGGTCAAGTCATCTGAATTAGCTGAATACAGTATGTCTAACGATAAGTGTAATATTTAGTCTGACTCATCCGTCATCTATGAAGAAGAACGAAATAAATATAGATGTAAGAGACCAGAGTCGGTCTATACATTGGCTAATATTGGGTATAATAAAAAGCAGGTGATATGCAATCAATTTGCCCACAATTAAATCATGGATTAGGGAAAAGTATTTGTGAAACCAGAACCAGAGGTCGACACGAGCCGAAAATTTCTGGCCCCCTCTGGCCAAGAAAATCCGAGGCCCAAGTCCTGACTTGATTAGTTCTAAAATTTTTTGAGCCTGACCCAGCGACGAAAAGTTGAGGCCTGAGTTGGGTCCGGCCCTTTTCAATTGTTTACGGCCTCCTGCATCGTTAATGCTGATAGTTTGGGTTGACAAATTGGTATAACTATGCTAGTAACACAATTTCTTTTTGAATATATTAGACACTATTCGATAGCCTGGCAGCTGGGAATCAAGAATATAACACTTTCTTCATGTAAAAAACTCGAAGAGTCTCAATAGTCGAAAAACCTTTCGACTTCGGTGAAATTGAATTTTCCAAGCTGTATTGTAAGTCCAAATGTTTAAATTTTTTCTCTGATTCAGCATTGAAAACTGAGTAGAAAAATGGTATTTGATGAATTTTACAGTTAAAGGGTCGTCCAACATAGATGTGACTAACCGAGCATCTACGCTGGAAAGAAGAAATTTTACTGTGCTATCTACTTTGTTGTGTCAGGAGACGAAACCCGTGCTTTACACGTCGTCAGATCTGCCGAAAGCTCAGCGTTAAAAGTACGGCTTGCTTTTTTCGAAATTCGTTTTCGTTGTTGAGAAAATTCATTTGTTCGAAATCTGAGACGAAAAAGTCAGAATTCTGCTCGTAATTCTCAATTTTCTTCATCAGAACTAAACTTTTGTGCAATAAAAATATCATATTCGGAATTAGGATGAAAAACTAAGTCGACTGATGTGTATTTCGAAATTTTTACTTGATTTTCATTTTTTGGTGAAAATTCGACAAAAACTAAAGTAGTCGGATAGAATAGAGATAAACGTCAATAGACTCAGTTTTTCATCTTAATTTCGAATATAATATTTTTATTGCATAAAAGTCTCAAGTTTAGAACAAATGAATTTTCTCAACAACGAAAACGAATTTCGAAAAA
>CAJNOQ010001303.1:0-33354 GCA_905250885.1 Didymodactylos carnosus
CTTTTTAGAAAACAAATCTTCTCACCAAATTCACTATGATCAATTATATGCGTTCCGTAAGATTCCGCGTTTACTCAAAATCATCATGTATCACTCCTGGTGAGCCAAGGAAATCCGATATCACATCCGAACGACTGAAAATCATTTTGATGAACGGATTTTGGACTATCTACTGTATAGGTTTACAATATGAAAGACAACTAAATACATTTATTTAAATAAACTTGTTTCGTAAAAATGATTCTATGAAATTAAGACTTGAGTAAGATAAGTAAGACTTTCAGTAAAATAAACAATAAAAAAACTGTTTTTTCTCTTAATTTCGCGATACGCCAATATAGATAATGAGATAACTTTAGACTTCAATTTACTGACGGTGCTAGGATATTTCTAGTGGTGAGACATTATTACAAAAATCTCGAAAAATGTTAGAACTAGTGTGATGCAAAAGTGTTTAGCGGTAGTAGGGAGAGCACAGAATGCATCATCCAAGCAGTTACCTGTTACAAAAATATCGTTTCCTCCTAGAAATATCATAAAAATTTCCAAAAAACAAGTTTTTCATCTTTAAAAGTTCTTGAGAAAATGTTTAAAAAATTTTCACAAAACCACATCTGAAGTATTTTCTCAAGCACTCGTATGAAGCATTTTAGATTTTAGATTTTCTGGCATTTATTTTGACATTTTCAGACAGTACATAGATTTGATATTCACTATAGATAAAACTAAGTTTAAGGTATATATGAGAAATTCATGTGTAACTCGTGCATCTCTCATCTTAGTATAGTCATAGTATCAGATGTCTATCGTCGAACAAATATCATTCTTTTATTGAAAATACTCATAATTCCACTGATAAACAACGTGCAAGAACAGTGTTTAAAGTTGAATTGATGCATGTTGTATACGTGCGATGATAATTAAAATATCATCTGGTTTCAAATAAAATCGGACAGCTTGATTGACCAACTGTGTTGCTGCATGTGATAATGAATGACTCTGTAAAAAAAAAGTAAACAAAAAAAATGAACAAAATATTGTTATATTAAGACTTACATTCGAGACGATCCTTTCGAGCATATCATCATGAACGTTATCAAAGAGTCCATCTGTTGATAGAATAACAATATCACCTTCAGTCAATTGAAAACTTTGACATATAGCATCGAGACTTCTAGAAAAGCAATGGAATGTATTCACTTTAATAACTTGACTTGTGAAAGAAAGATATTTACTTACGATATTTGTGTATAATTCAATCCTTGTTGTTTTAATGCGGCTGTCCATGGATAAACATCAAGTTGTCGTGGACAATCACCATTCATTTTTTGTGAACGTGAACGATAGAGAACTTTTCCATTACGTAAAATAACATAACCACTATCACCAATATTTACAGAATATAAACGAGCAGTTGAACAATCAACGCCCACTAAACACGCTGTTGAACTACCTACCAACATATAAAGTTACGGCTCTCATTTAAATGCTAAGTAAAAAGTTATTTTTATCCTAAGTAATTTATTAAAAATAATTATGTTTTTTGAGACGAAATAGCTTACTAAAGTAAAACTTAACTTAGCTAATTAACAAACATTAACTTAGCATTTAGGTAGTTTTACTTAGCAATAAATTAGTAGCCTAAAATGACTATAAATTCACATTAAAAAAAATATATTTACCGTAACAGTTTTCATCTTGTACGTAGTCAAATGCATTACATAATAACTTCTTTGGTTCTTGTACCGAATAATTACCGGTATTAAACAAGCTTGAACAGTTTTTCATTAATGAATTGGAAAATAATTTTGGATTAAAACCATACATTTTATTACCACCTGCACCATCAGCAATCCCTTAGAAGATAGAAAACATCGAACAACTGTTGCTTAAAACATTTCGACAACATCATCCTCAACATAAATAAAGTTTGAACATATTCATTGCCGTATAGAAGAAAAACTTGTGATTTTCACTAATATCTCATGTCTGATTACAAAATAAAATCATCCATCCACAAAGCACTACAAAATCTGATTGTTTTCTCCACAATAAAATTGTCTTAGCAAGAGATTCTGTACTATGATACCGCTTAAGTCGTGATCGTTCTTTCATGTAGTCTCTAAAAAACAGAAGCGTAATCTGAAAAACTGAAAGAATTTTGTAAAATTGATAGTATCTTATAAAAGATATTACTATACTTATAAAGATTATTTTGTTCCAAACATTGACTAAATGTTTTTGGCACATTTCTAAGTGAAAGGGATAAGATGCTGAAAATTCAAAGTTTCCATATCAAACTTTTAAATTGATTTATATATGACTGGAGAGAGAGTTCGTCGAGCTGAGTAAGAATGTGTGTGTTCTATAGTTTCAAATTGGTTCCGCAGAGCGAAACTTTCAAAACAAAATTTAAAAAATGCTAGATTTCGAATTTTTTTTTAATCTTTTTTCTGTCAAAATACAAGGGGAAATAATTTTCTAACCAAGTACGACTTCGAAGATAAAACTTCACACTTATATTCGCATAAGTTTCTAATTGTTGTGATTGATGAAAATGTTGATTCAACTTTCTCAACCTACGATCGTGACTGTCTTCTCAATTTAAATGTGGTAGATATTAGCCAGATATTAGTATTTTAATGAGTAGATCGATACTTAATGACGGCTACTAACAGCCAAAAATCTAGTTAGTAACATCCAAAGAACACACGAGGCACACACCATACTCGACTTATAACTTATAAAAACTCGATCTATCGATCAATAAAAAGTTTAGTAGCAGTGAAAACCTCTCTACTAAATCCTTTTATTAGTGTTTAAAACGGTTTTGACTTCTGATCAATCTCTTCCCGTTCTTTCTGAAAACATTTTCGTTAACCCACTTTTTTGGTTTTCTACAATGTTTTCAAGCGAAATTAATATATCTAGAAAGTGTTCAATTAAAACATCATTCAAACATATCATAATAGTGTGACATACAAAGCTAAACTAAACTTTTAGCCAAATCCACATCTTTTCTGTTACAACTGTCAATTGAACAATATACTCACCTAAGTAATGTTGCATAGATCGTTGTGCCGTAAATCCTGCATCATCACCAAATTCTCCAGAATGTAATGAATAATTTTCTTTTGGTATAGGTAAACGCATGTCTTTTTGCATCCCACATGTCACAACATCCAGGACAAACGGTGGTACAATCGCCTTCTCTTGAATTTCTTGCAGATTAAATTCTTCATTTAATAAATATTTTGCATAATCTGAATCATCTTGTGCTACGATAGTTTGTTGTTCACCATCGGGCGTACGAGGAATATGTTCATGTCTCTGATGGTGGTGTCTATGATGATGATGATAATGATAAACATCTGTTAACGGTAATGATTTATATTGGGCATCATCTAGATCTGTATGAATTTTACCGGAATAAAAATCGTTTGTAGCGTCATAATATGGAGTTTCAAATGTAGAGTTAGGTGAATTATAATGATGGTATGATGGTACGGTATTTAAAATTGAATATTCATCGCTACTACTACTACCTGTACTTGATGTTGGTTGTGTTAGATAACTATGCTTTTTTAAATAATATTTTAAATTTTGAAAATCTCCTGAATTCAATGGATAATCAGCATGTATATTGTTTTTATTTGAATTACTAATTTCATATATTTCATCGATTGACAGCGATTTGTGATTTTTAGAAGTAGATTTAGTATAATCAATATGACTGTTTATTTCATTACCAATATCTTCAAAATTAATTATTTCAAAATTAGTCTCATTTTCTGTGTTACGTTCGAATGTCATTCTAACATAATTAATAACAGAAATTAAAAGATAACCAAACTATCTAATATTAATCATGTGAAGGACGGAATGTTCAATAAGAACGATAATCAGTCCCATTTGAAACTTAATTGAAGAGTGTTCTGAGTGAAAGAGGTCTTTCACTCAGAACACTCTTCAATTAAGTTTCAAATGGGACTGATTATCGTTCTTATTGGACACCCTCCTTTATCAACGAGAGCTGCGTACGGACAGGTTGCGCACGTAATAACAAATTCTTACTTATGCTTCTATAGATAATTAATAAACCAAGAGACATTAATAGAATGGTGATCAAAGACAGTTCAAACAGAAATGCGTTTATCTAAATGTAGATAATTTTTCGTTTTTGAAACTTGTTCACCGCCATTAACATGTGCTAAGTTTGTGTGAATTTGTGAATCTTCGTCTAAAATTAATTTTTCAATAAATTTTCTTTCAGCAGATTAGATGATTATTCATCTGTTTATAAAATACTGTTTTTGATGACTGATGATGGGATCTATGATCTGTCAAATATGATCGCATGTGGAAGTCGAGTTCACAAATAAAAATTAAGAATATCGCTTACAGATGATCAAAGCAAATGTTTTATGCAAAAACCTCTTGAGCCTTCGAAGATTGTTCCTACAATCTTGTTTCAAATCCTCATCAAAATACTACTGGATACCTAATCGCAATAGTACATAATATCATCATATAATAAAACTCAAGAATTTCTTATTTCGTATGCAATCTGCCCATGCTCAAGATCCACCGTGTGTATCTTTCGTAGACCCTTCATCAATTAAACACATTCTGAGTCTTGCAAGGAATACTCATCGCTGTTTTTTCAACAAAAATTCACCACAAAATATCTCTCTGAAGTAATCATATCTGTTTTTTCTAAAAAATATCTTTCACATCATGAAAATTGACCTTTAAACTCGCATAAAGAAATATTTAAAACAAAAACAGTCTGACCTTTTGGATTAATACTTTCAAATTGTTTTCGGTCGTTTATTCTGTGATCAAGACTAATTCGATGTCATTTTTTGTTCAACGCTCATAAGAAAGAAAACGAAAAGCATATCGAGGGTGTAATAGTCGAGGGTGTAATATATAACTATAGTTAAATATATACAACACAACACCTTGATATGCCTTTTACGCTATCTGAGATAGTTACAAATATGTATATAGTATCAAATATTTTAAAAAAACACAGAATAACAAAAAATCTTTCAACCATGACGAAGAATTGATGAGATAAAAAATGTTATTTTTTTTTATACTGAATATATATTTTCTGCCGTATGCCCTTCGTCTACAGTAAAAAGTTTGATAGAACAATAAAATCTGTAAAAAAAGAAATATTTACAGAGAGATACATTGAGGATGCGAAGGTATCGATTCTTTTTTGTTTAAAACTGTCTCGTAATTTGCTTTGTTTTATCTACTGTCATCAATATTTCAATGTAAAATAAAGTATAAGAATAACGCTCAACTTCAAAACATTCGAATGTTTGTTATCTTGACAATCTAATTAGTTAAAAGTTATATGATTAGAAATAGATATAGAAAAGTTATACTGACATGCTTCATGTTAACTAATTTATAAAAGTAATTATTTTATATATTTATTTTGCAATATAAAATTAGTAAAATATATAAAGGTGCAATGTTTGATCTAATTATCCTAAATTCAATATGGTATATTTTTATGAATCCAAATTTAGCACGTCATTATCAATCGTATTGATTATAGCAATATTAAATTTAAACTGCATACTTCTTCTCATACATGCAACGTATCTAGATGTTGTTCATATTTTCGAACTCTTTCGATTGGAGAAAAAGATTATTAAGTTTTAAATTTATGAATTTTAATTTATTCAAATTTCTCCTTCACTAATCAAAAAATTTAAAGAAAATTAACAAAATAAGATTTTAAGTTTTTTATCAGAATGTTCTTTTGTTGATTGGCTTGTTCATGCTAAAAATGTGGCCTTATGTTCCAATTCTCCAAAAAAAACAGAAGCGTTACAAGTGTCTATAGATAAACAAATATTGTCCCTCTGTTCATGATCAGATAATCTAAACGTTTTCTAGGACTCGTCTCAGTGACGTGGTTTTACACTTTTTGCTGTTTTCTCTTGCAACGTCATTGAGACGAGCCTTAGAAAATGCTTAGATTATCTGATCATGAAAAGACAGACAATACTTGTTTACTTATAGACACATGTAATGTTTATCGTTTCTCATCCTGGTGAGCTCCAAGATTAGACCATGAAAGTGACGAAAACATTTGGTGTGCCGTAGAAATATCGAAAAGAAAAATATCGAAGGGAAAAACGTCGAAAACTAAATATCGAATAGGAATAATGTAGAATGGATAAATGTAGAAGAGTGATAATGTCAAAAACGGAAAAATGTCGAAAAATAAATATCGAAAAAAGTGATGTCACTAGTAAACGCAGACTATAAGCCTCTGTAGTTTATTGTTGTTTTTCTAACATTGTTATACATTTCATTTCTTATTGTTTTTCGTTAAAAAAGTTGTCTGTTGTCATATTTATTATGTTAATTATGTTAAAAAAAGTATTATATCAAAAATCAAAGATGTGTGGAATTTTCTAAAGAGCTTCTTGATATTTTTCCACGTTGACATTTTTTTATTTCGGTATTTTTTCACTTCGATATTATTTCGCTTCGATATATCTCCTTCAACATTTCTACTTTCGACATTACTACGGCCAACCAAATATTTGAAGAATATCTGTTTTTTTATCCAGAGCAGATCAACAATATATCTTGGTCAGGTCTTGTCATTTTCTGAAAAATCGATATTGATCAGATCGCTAATGACAAAGACATTTCATGCGACTTTTATGCTAAGTTACCAAAGAGTTTTTGATGCAAAAAATGTATCTAATGGCATCTTTGAACGCCTTTGAAATTATTTTGAAAAAAATTGGGATGCCTGCTAACTTGTGACATAATAATTTGTTCCTGTATGCACTAAAAATAAATAAATCTTATAATAAGATATTTCATACTCATCTGTTTTGTTTTATGACTAATAGATTTATTTATTAATAATTCATACTCAAGATTGTCATTACATCTAAATCTGGAAATGCTTTGACTCTCAGAAGTTCTACTTCTACTGCTTCAAGCAGTCTGACATGAGTAGTGATAGAATTAGTATATATATATATATATTTGGCCTAACTTAGAATTAAAATGGTCCACACATGGAGAATTTCGGTTTTGGCCAGCTCAAATTGGAATTCCAACTCTGGCTGGCCAAATCTGGCATCTGACTGACCGAAAGTAGAATTTCACTTCTGACTAGGACAAAATCGGAATTCTCCATGTGTAGACCATTTCGATTCTAAGTTTGACCGGCGAGATTCGGAATCTGGTCAAATTCTAAGTTTGGCCACAATATATATATTGATTTTGTTCGTTTACTGCTACTGAAAAGTCCCAAAAAACAAAAAAAAACAAGAATACGATTACATTGATATTTCTTCCGCTCTTCTTTTACCTTTCTAGCAATCACTGATATGAAATAATAAACAACTATTTATATTAAAACCGTAGCTTGGAAGAAGTTTAAAAAACCTATTTTAATAATTAAGTCTTACTCTTTTAACCAATAAAATTAAGCACTGTTGTTCTCATTTACTAATTTTCGAGGAAAACATATAGTAAAGTAATCCTGTTTTTTTTAATTATTTTTAATTAGATACATAGTAATATAACTGATCTCAGAAAATTAGCAGTGATTCGACTTTCAGTCTGAGGCGTATTGAATAACTGTGTGATCTCACTTTAATCATAGAATTTAACTGCACAAAAACATTTAGTACTTAAATGTACTTTTTCCCACCATAACTTTCCGGCTCATCATAATAGCCAAAGACAATCTATGGGCAATATTTGCTTGATAAGTGAGTTCAACATATTTTGAGAAAAAAAGAAAACGCTATAGATAAAGGATAAGTAAGATTTAACTGTCTTATGCAATTATTTTAGTGTTAGTTTGTATTGTCTGTTTTACACAATGCGTTTGCAGTTCAATGTTAAAGTACGCGTAACATCGAAAATTTTGCTGTGTCTTGCAAAATAAATTTTATTTTTAGAGAATAAAAATTATTAAAGTCTAAAAAAGAATTTTGTCATCACATTTTATAGAGAATCGAATAAGGGTGAGTAATATTCGGATATCGGATATAGATTCTGTAGAGTAGAAGATTCCCTTTTATTGTCCGGTAGATTGATATTGATGCTTGGATATTAGTTTATTCCTGAATATTTGATTGAGCTCCTATTGATATTCTGTGATTTTTCATTTAGAACACAACATAAGTCAATCCTATGTAAAAAATCAAATAGGTCCTACGCACATAGTTCCACATAATAAAATATTTTAATTATGTATAATTGCCGTTACTATCTAGCTTGCATTATGCATAGGATGGATAACATTTTGGTAACGGAAAGTCACAGATTATGCATAGGATGCTTTCTCTATGGATAAAAAAAGTCTTATGCATAACCACCCATAGGACTCTTTTATACATAGGGTCTTGTGAATTACGCGTAATTTTCAACTATGGATGGTTATTTTTAAAAATTATGCAAAACTATGTACATAGGAGACCTGTTTGATTTTTTACATGGAATGTTTCCATTGTTTTGTTCTAAACAATTCTCATTAATTTGCAATAAAAGGAGCAGAGTTAATTTTAAATAAAAAGTACCAATAGCTAAACCAAAATTTCGATCAAAATAATGTACCATCTTTTCTTCCAAGTTCATTATCTAATATATGAGAGATCCATAAATTGAGTAGTCCAAAAGTTACAATAAAAACACAACCTACCGCCATGCGTAACGCTTGTCCATCCAAGATTTTCGCTAATTGATAAGTTACATTTGTCGGTGCACCTGGATAATTTATAAAATGAATCATTAATAAAAGAATCATTTGTACTGTGATACGTCGAGAATATTTTAAATGATATAATAGAAATAAAGCGAATAAAACTATGCCTAGTTCTATAAACCAAGTTTAAAATGGTATAAGTCTCCATAATTGTAAACCAAACTTCATCGATGAATTGGGATATAAGGTCATATCTTTAGCATGAACAAGCCAATCTACAAAAAAATGACTTAAACAAACACCCAGTGACCATTTAAATATTTTAGGTTGTTCAGTAGATCACCAGCAGCAAAAAGCCCAAACAAATGACCAAATGACTGCCATTAAAACTGAATGTGTCCAATCGATATGGGTTAAATTCAGTCCTAACGGTTTATCTGCTAAATTTGCTTGCACATTTTCAATACCAAATAATAAGAATATACCAGTTAATATATCGTATAAGACAGCACCCATTAGAATGCACCATGCTGGAAGACGATTCTTAGTTGATAAGAAAATAATTATACCAATTGCTAAATGAACGGCGATCATTCTCTATCACAATTCAATTACAGCAAAAAGAATATCTTTGTCTTGTCACGTTTTTCAACGTATGACGTCTGTGTCAAATAGTGTAAAGAATGATCCAATCCGGTCTCTGATCACGTTGCATACCAGTAGACACGTGCATAGAATGATATCTTCTATCCCATTTGTTGACTTCTTCGATTTATCAGAGTTTTTCTGATTTTGAATTTTTCTAAAGACTAGTTTCTCATTTCCAGATTACTTACAATTTTGGAAGTTCTCTTTTTTCTTCTAAAGATGTATTTATTAAAAAAGAGTAGGGTGAATTTGCACACAATTTAGATCATTTTTTTATTTAAACGTGTATTATATATGACTGGTTTTCTCGAAAAATTTTTGAAGCGCCATAAAATATCCTCATAGTTTGAACTACATGAGTCAGTAAATTACCCAAATTTATTATATTCTAAAATTCTCATTGTAATATTCATTGTATATGAATTATGAGTTTTTAATTCTCATGAAAAGGCCAACGCTAAAGGATGTTATTGTTTTGTTTTGCATTTTAATATAATTAATAGCTTACGTTCCAATCATTAGTCAGGATCTCATAAATCAAGTGAAGATAGTATTAAAGATTCTAGTAAATTCGATGCCATCTCTCTAATGTCATCTAAACCGTAACATATGGTGATTTATTGAATAAAAATCTCGTTGTTTTCAGACCTTCAAAATGACTCTTAGATGTATCTTTTCATAAAAATGTAAGGTCTACTCTTGGCTATCGACTGGTCACTGCTGCACGTCTCTATTAATTTTCTCTCAAAAATGATCCAAAACATAACAGCGTCATTTTTTTCTTAAAATAGATAAACATTTGTGTTATACAATAAAAATCGACTTTCTGAAAATGTTTCGAAAGAAGGTGCAATCTTTCAATTACAAGAATTTTATCTGCTTCTGTTTTTGCAGTAAGCGAAAACAATATGAGGATGACTCAAACAATTAAATTATTTGAGTTTCAATTGAATTGAGCAGTGTTGAACATATAATAAAAAGCAATATTAAATGTAACTTGTTCTTACGTCTCTACGAAAACGAAACGATTTCAAAAAAAATTAATTTTCTTAAAAATCGTCCTAAACGAAAACTTTTGCTTGAGATATTTTTTTCAATCAAAATTTAATGTTTTATACATACTTCGATGCGGTTTTACCCCCTGAGTTCGAATATGCCATTTGTTTTTATTAAAATATTGATTTTGAGAAGAAAACTGTTTTTTTTATAAGAAAGTCTTGAATTTTTATTAAATCTAAATTGAAATCCACGAAAACTTATGTATTTTTTCACATGGGATATAGAAGATGATATGGACAGAAGAAATTTTTTGTAAAGTTTGAGTTGAATTGAAAATTGGCAAAAGCGGGACAACCATTGTGCTAAACAGTTAATTTTAGAAAACGTTTTAAACATACCGAATCTTTTGATTGATAAAAAAAAATTTGATAGTTTTGGACGATTTTCACATCTATTTTCTCAAGTGGGTTTCCCAATGTGCTGAAAACACGTCAAAATAATTTAATCACAGAAAGGAATGTTCAAAAAGATCGAAGTCTATAGTTAACTATTGGAAATCAAAAAATAAACACTTTCACGATGATCGATATTCTATGTTTCCACTTTCAAGATTATTGAAGATCATTTAATATCGGTCTCGAAACTTCCAGCAAAACTAATGCCACATTTAAAATCAAAGTGAGTGAACCAGCCGATAAAGATATTTTAAATTGTTTCATCTTGTAGGAAATTTGACGAGCGGTATAAGAGGTGTCGTTGATAATTTCATTTATTCGTTTATCGATAAATACATTCTCATCGAAACCAGATATGTCCCACAATTCAATATTTTCCAATTCTTTCATCGGAATTTCAATTATTATTTTATCTTGGCATTTCGCCGTTACTCTGTCTTCGTCCGATAAAGTCGTTTCACCTAAAAAGAAAACCCTCACTCTATGTGATAAAAATCGGCGATATATTGCGAGATCGCAGCCGATATGTTGAATAAAAATTAAATTTAACATTCTATTCAAACGGTCGTCAATTATTACTTCAAATAACTGAATACAACTTTACATCGTATACATATGATTTGTTTCTATTATCTATTAGTGCGATATGTATGCACATTGAAGGTTTATTTTTCTTAAAGGTCATCATTAATTTAAATGTTATTTAGTTGTCGTTTCGCCATCTTTGACAACGTCGTTAATGTTGTGAAATATTTGGGTTATTAAAAAACGAAATGGAGAAGAAGAATTTATATTAATTTTTTTTGGAAATAATTAGCCGTAAATAAATCATATAGCATAAAGCAAATAAACTATATATATCTTCTTTATGTTTTCTTTTCTTTTTTCTCTTCTTTCTGTAATCTATCCGTATTGTATTGTCGCTATCAACCAACGGTAATAAGTTCACGTTTCGTTAATTTTTTTTGTAGATTTCGAAGTTAATACAGTATCCAAGTATATATACATATATAATAGAAACGTGAAATACACATGAAAATAAGGAACGAAACACCACTACTCTACTTATAGACAACCAATCTTTTACGCTCCTTTTTGACGAAATGTCCACACATTGCCTACTGTGTCAGTATAAATGGAATTAAGCAGACAATTTTGCTTTATTTCGAAAAATACACTAATAAATTTTGAACAATTTTATCCAAAACTTTTCTCCAATTACCGTATACGCTTGTGTTTTGAACAGAAACGAATACGTACACATATGACAATCGTAGCAACATGCTAATAAAAGAAAATAATAAAAAAGGAAAATTTAACATAGCAGTACATTCCGTTAAGAAAAAATTAACTGTGTTAACAACCACCAAATTCAGAAATACAAAAACAAACGTTTATTTGAAAAGAACGACAAAATTTGTAAATATTTGATAGAAAAAAACACTAAAGTTCTACGGTAAAAACAATCCTTGTTCTTAATTTATGTATGAATTAGTACTTTCCATTTGTGTCAATAATTTTGATAAACGATTTTTGACAAGATTTTATGAACATTTCATAAATGTCATTTTAACTTTAATGTTTTTAAAAATCATTTTTATTTTTTCTCGTTGATAGCAGATATGTAATAATACTGATACAAAACTTATAAGAAGAAAAGTAATTAATAGTCCACTCATTATTTCAATTGTTACACTATTATCTAATGATTTTATAAGACCATCATCACGTTTTTGACATTTTTTCTTTTGCTGAAACCATGTTGCTGATAATTGTTCAATGATACCGGACTCACTCAAGTTTAGAATATTTACATCTAAATCTTCTTTATAAAGCCAATTTTTTTTCACTACTATTCCAAATGATGATCGAGCAAAACCTCTTCCTACTGGCATTAGATCACAGTAGTTTATTGATGTTTCATATTCAATAGAAGCATTATCCCATAAACCAGCATCAATTAGTCCCAGTTGTAAATGGGTATAAATTTCTTTTGATGATTTTAGAGGATAATAGATGAGAGATATATTATTCAAATAGTATTCGTGACTCGCTGATCCTTCGACAATACCTATTCGATCAAACGGTATTTTAGCATTTTTAATATCGTCAATGCCCGATATAATTGGCATAGAACGTTCGACTACTAAAAAGGAAGATAAATTAGCCGTATAGGTAGCTATTAATATTGTACATATAATCCAAAGACTAATTGTTAGGAGACGAGCAGCGGGAGTTGTTGCAATAAAATCTGAACTAAGTCCAACAAGACTGCTTGTCGAATAGTAGACACTCATTGCAGCTGAATCTGTTAGACTTCTTGCTTTGAGTTGTTTATTTTGAGATCTTTCGAATATAAACAAGAGTATAGCAGCATAAAGTACAACACCTGTTAATGCTAACCAGAGTGTAAATGAGAACGGACGAAAATAGGAGAAAAAATCAACCTTAGTACCAGAAGTGGCACGAACTACGACTCGAACAACATTTTCATGAATCGATGTTGAAAAATCAACAATTTGTGTACGTCGTGCTGTAATAGTTACATCGGCAATGACAACATCGAATGTTTCATTAGCTACAGCACGAACTATTTCGTCATAGCTAATATCAGATGATATCAGAGTAATATCAGAGTGAAAATTCATTGTATGTCGTAAATGTTCAATCAAATCCATTGAATAACCAACATAAGAGACACTGTTAGTGCGATTGGAATGATGTAAAGATGATGAATTTTTAACAATGATGAATGGAGGAGATTCAATTACGGCAATTCGAAGCTTTTTTCCTGAATAAAAAAATGCATAGTTTTGTTGAAGAACAGCCGGTTAGAAAAGAGAAAATTTATTATACTTACCAGCCATTAGAGCATGATCATCTGGAATATGCGTTGACTGTTGATTTGGCCACATGATACTCGTCAAATTTGAGTGATTAGTCCAATTTTCGTCGCTACACCATTTCAAAACAGGTACATAGTCTCTGATTTTAGTTTTTTTTAATGACTGAACGTTCTTTAAAATGTAATAAGCACCGTTGATTCGATCTGTTGTTTCATTACTAAATTGCACATGTCCTGTCACACCTAAGAATGTTGTTTGTCTTATAATGGAACGAAGTAAAGTTCCATTAACTAATTGAACGTTAAAACAAGATGAATTATGAACTATTTTCAGACATATATCGTTTGTTATATTACAAAGTTCTTGTAATGCTAGTATCAATGTCCATGTAGCGTCAAAAGTAAATAACGCATAACTACTAACATCCATCTCACCAGGAAATGTCAGATTATCATTTTCTTGCCAAATAAGATATGCTTTATCCAAAAGTTCTTTATTGCTTGATGCCCCCACAACACTAGCTACAACAGGTTCGATAGTTAGGATCCCAATTAATTTACGTTGTTCTTGATCGGTAAATAGATTCATTGGAACATTATTTGTGAGTAACCAGACAAAGTATGGACTAGTTACATCTGCATCAAGAGCATATTTCAAAATGCAATAGGTAGTATTTTGATTTGCCCATACGAGAATAATGCGAGATGGGCTACCTAAAAGTGTTTCAGACAGATGCTTTTTTGATGCAAAACGTTGCGTAGTACGATCAAATATAAGCCGATTTTTTATTTTTATTGATGTTCGACTAAATTCTTCTTGTAATACCTTCAATCCACCATATCCATAATCATCGTTTTCAATGATTAATGTACACGATGACCAATTGAAATTTTGAAATAATTTTGCTATTGCGAAAGCAGCAACACGATCGGATGGTGGGAGACGATAGAATGCTTCATTTGATGTTAAATCTGATAGATCGGGATTTGTTGCTGCATAGCCAACAATAGGGATACCAGTTCGATAAGCAAACGGCGAAATAAATCGTACTTCATTGGAATATGCTGGTCCAACAATACCAACAATGTGTGATGTTAGAACTTTTTCACATGCACAAGACAAGGCACTCATAACATCATTCTCAGTTGTTGATTCGTGCCAGCCGAGATGGTGACCACCGAATGTAAAGTTAGATCGATTTGCTAGGATAATAGCTGCTTTGAATAATGATCGACTGTGATTGGACCATAAGTCAAATTTAGACACATTTTTCAGATCTTTTGGAAACAAACCGAGTAATTGAATGGTGGAAGAATTCGTTTCTATCCAACTAATAGTGCAGTTCATTTTTAGAAGTAAGAATATACTCAAAAAGAACCAGTGTTTGGCCATAATAATAGTTTTTCTAAACCATATCACGTTTACTGAAGATAAACAAAGATCTTGTTACTTCATGCAGAGTGATCTTGTAAGTTCTTGCAATAAGGACTTACCAGAAACAGTATGATCTTGAACGTTTTTAAAGGTCGTGTTTCATTTGGAAACAGCTACACTGTAAAGTCGGGAATTGTTTATAGCAAATGCTCGGCGATTTTCAAAAAATCCATATATAAAATTCTCACGGATTTTCCAGATTATAGAAAATCGAATTTCCAATAATGTGGAAAATCGACATCGATTTTCTACATTGTTGGGAATTATTTATAGAAAATCCTCAGAGATTTTATATATGGACTTTTCGAAAATCAAAAAGTCTGAGTATTATCTACTTCCTAGAAAATTCTCAGCGATTTTCTAGATGATGAGGAAGAATAATTTGAGTGAGAATGCTGATAATCAGAGGCTTGCAAGTGAAAATGGCTGAAGATAAACTTTTTCATCATTATTTAAAACTATTGAACTTCGAAGTTGAGTGGGGTGTATTATTTCAGCTTATTGGATGACAATATGGATCTTTTACTAATGAAAACCAAATTCGACATCGCGCACGTGTTGAACGACTATTATTTTATTTAAAAAATAATAAAATAAATATGAATTGTTATGATCATGTCTTTGAGTTAATAGAACCAGGTACATTTTTGAAAGATGTTAAATTCAAACAAAATGAGGAATCGCGCAAGAGCGAATCAATTTGCGATCTTTAGAAAGTTGCGGTGGAAGTCGACTTTGTCTTAACCAGGTAACCCAAGAACCTTTTCAGTATCTCTTTGTGATCTCCAAGTGTCATACAGCAACAATACTTCTCGAAGAATATGTTGATTTGCAAAAACTGAGAGAACTTTCCGAATCTACTAACATTTCCGATTTTAAATACTAAAACGAGCAGAGATCTGTTACAGGACAACTTGTTGCAATGTAGGCTTTAATAGATGTAAAAGAAGCAGGAAAAAAACCACCGATTCGTCTTCTTTCTAACTATTTAGAAAATCGCTGTCGAATTTCAAGAATGTTGGAATTTATTTATAGAAAATGAATTTTGATCTTCTAGAATCTGGAAAACAGAATCGATTTTCTACAATGTTCGGAATTATTTATAGAAAATCGCTGTCGATTGTCCAACTTTTTAGAAATTTCTTATCGATTTTCTGGCAAATGAGAAAATCAACATTATCTAAACAGTCAGAAAATCGCTGAGGATTTTATAAAAGTTGAAAAATCGACAGCGATTTTCTATAAAGTAGAAAATAATTCCAAATTACAGTGAGTGTATAGAGACGTTTTCATCGTATCAGTAAACAGTCGTAAACTTTTATTTTTTTGCAGTTACCTTTTACCGCTAGAATGTTATATAGTCAATGTAAAAGTGAAAAAAAGAAATACAGAGAAAATCAAACGCTATGCATTTACTTATTATGTATTGCTTTGTTGAGTCAACGATTTCTTTATTTTGTTGACGACTTTCAAAGACTTCTTTTCGAAGATTTTTCTCTTTTGTAGAGAGACTTTACCACAGATGCTTTTATAAAATATAGAATTTTTAATGGGTTTTTTTCCAATACTAATAAATACCACATATATATATAAGAGTGAGATTAAGAATAATAGCATAGAACAGGAAAATATTAATAAATTAGTCTATCTGCGTAAACATATATAAACTATTTGCCACGATTGCGACAAAGTGTTTTATTTGACAAATTTCCAACAAAACTAGCTTTCCACGCTTCAACTACGGAGAAAGTTTTATTACTTTTGTAACAGTGATAAGAATGCTATTTGAATAATAAATACCTAATACATATTTATTCTATCCCTTTTAACAACATAAATTTAAAACTAGAGAGAAAATTGTTGTGTACTATATAACATGGTTCACCCTTACTGTAAAAACAAACTTTCACTGAAATATAAACACAAACTCATGTTACTCGACTCTTAGTTAAAAAATACACTGAAGAAGATATTTCTGACAGAGATCCGTAGTAGTTGCTTAACAGTACAATGTTACCAATAAATTGAGTTGCTATTTCAACAGTTCTCTTTAGTTTTATCCATATTCCTTCCTGCAATTCTGTATATTTATATAGTTCATTTATGTTTGTTAGTATACAAATCATTACCTGTTGAAGGTCAATCAAGATAATGACTTTAAACAGATAATGTGAAATTATCACATTAAGACATTGACTGATGTGATTAGCTGATTCGAAAGTGTTTTTTTTCTTCAAATGGTTGATTTCTTTTTCTTTTGCCTGACTGCCGAATCTCTACTGACTAATTTTCTTCTCCACATATTTCAACGGCATAGCAGCTGAATCCAGGAAAGAAGGTGTAAAAGATCAATTATCACTCTCTCACTCCTTTCTTTCTAACTGACCATTCCATAGACAGCGTATTATCAAGAAAGTGGTGGATTCAACCCACGAGCCGTCGCTTGTACCTTTTAATCAAAAAGCTGTTTTGTCTCACAGAACTCTGTTAGAATAATTTGACTCTATGATGACCACACGCATCTCATACTTTTATCGTATACCTACTTTTTTCCTATCCGCTATGTATATGTTGCTGTATTGTGCAGTCCATTTTCTACTCTCGTTTAGTGTGACATAAGGATTAGTTAGAATTCTAATTTTGAAGCTCGTCTATTTGAAAAACTAGCCACGAAAAAAATCATCACTAACTCTCAATAAATTATTCAATCAGTAGAGATTCGACAGTCAGGCGAGAAAAAGAAATCAATTTGAAAAAGAAAAGGCACTTTCGAATCACATCAATCAATGTCTTAATGTGATCATTTCACATTATCTGTTCAAAGTCATTATCTTGATTGACTTTCAACAAGTAATGATTTGTATACTAACAAACGTGAATGAACTATATATATATACAGAGTTGCAGAAAGGAATATGGATAATATAAAATACAGAGATTATTTGAAAATTCGATAAATGAAAAGAGAACGTTGAAATAGCAACTCAATTTATTAACATTGTACTATTAAACAACTACTACGGAACTGTCGAAATTATCTTTTCCAATGTATTTTCCAGCATAGATAATATTCTGTCATCCTAAGATCATGTTTAGACAGGTTCGTAAACCATGCACATTATTTTGTACCCATCTGATGTGTGAAGTTGAAGAAAAGAAAATTTTTGAAGTTTATTCATAAGGACGATGTTGGATATATAGACTATATATGATCGCAAAATTTTTATGCTACGATGAGACCGATCTTATCAGACGTTTTTTACCTAACACTATATACACAGTTTAGATCTATGGTTACGGAGACCTTTACGGCACCGTAAATGGCGGAAATACGACGCATTACGGCCGTAATCGACAATAAGTGAATTGGAGTCAGTTTATCAGTCATGTCGTTTACGGCGGCCGTATCCGGTCGAATGTAGAATGAGAAAAGAAGAATCTGTTGTACGTGCACGACTGGGAACTACGGCAGTCAGCGCACGTGTTCATCAAATCTTCTATTCCGCTATCATGTCTACACACATTTATAAATGAAAAAGCTGTAGATTTTTTTACACAATACTTTCAGTAGGAAACATCAATTTTGTAAGAAAGACTACTGTTTTTGAGAAATATGAAATAAGCAGTAATTCTAACCTTCGAATACGTTTTCATATTGTAAATAGTATTATCATCAGGCTGTTCGTATAGGACGCCAATGTGACGATGGACCGAGACAATAATTCTTCAGCTCGTTGGCTGAAAGAAGGTGAAAAGTGTGTTTTATTCCTGTAAACCTGTAGTTATATATATGATATTAAAGTAATTTCATATCATAAGCTTGCTTTACGGCCGTTGGGTTAAATTAACTGAAAAAGAGAGAAAGAGAGGAGACAGATAGTCAGAACACAGGTCCGACAAAATATCGAGTAACGTTAGTCGATATTTTAGACTTAATCGTTAATAGTTAGACGAAATCGTAAGAGATTTCGTACTCTACTAACGATTCTCTCCTAGTCAGTCACTAATGCTACAACGTGCCTTTTTGCACATGTCTTATCGAATGATCATCAAGAAAAGTGTTATGAGCACCCTCTTCTTTTTGCTCGTTTACACGCGTGATATACAAGTGCCAGAAACTGCTCATCAGAATTGTTCGCTGTACGGATGTGAACAATCTGAAGTGAACTTTCTAGCTGGCCAAAAGCTCTACAAACTGGCATATCACTTATTTCTGAAATCATACGGAGAAATAGGTACTCTGTAAAGGTTTCATCTAGCTCTGAGAGGTTTTGGTTTTTAATGTCTATATACTATACCATTCGACACAGAATTCCACAGGCTATGCGATGGCATTATCAAAAGATGGGTGAAAGTTGATTGGGATAAACCACAACAGAAAATACTGAAAACTTAGCCAAGCTGTTTGCATCCATTTTTCTGATAAACTCAAAATTCTGGATAACTGGAGAAAAACTAGCACAGACATAATTTGATTCGCTCCTCTTTCTAATAAAGTGTCAATTAAAAAAAAGTCGGACGACAATTGATTGAGAAGATATAAAAACAACATAACAAGTATTAGTGAAAAATCTGTTTTTCACTCGAGGGCTCTCAAGCACCAAAAATAAGCCGAGGCTGTTCTCTGCTAGATTGAGTTTTAAAAAGAAATATCATGAATTGATTTATGGTCAAATCATGATACTCTTTCAGGCTGGCTAGAAGAGAACGAAATTTCAAAATTCGTTTGTCTTGATCCTACATCGATGGTCAATAATGTCATGGATCATCTCTTAATTTAACTTTTGTCGCAAAGGAATAAAACTAGATGTTTTTACACTTTCATGTCAAACACTGAAGTATTCTCATTGTTAAAAAACATTCAGACTTATTCAAGAAAGCAGAATAAAGTCCTGCTTGCATGGAAGTAACAGACGATCTGATACGGATGTTTCGAAAGTAATATGCATACGATGCGATAAGTAGATGTCTCATGCGTATCGGCCTGTAGTTTTTTATCTAATGCATAGCAACAATTTCGGTCAGAATGTTGCGGGTCTTGTTAATATGATGAATAGTTCTGAAAATAAACTAATGAATGGTGTGTTAGAAGTAGTACTTTACTGGGCAGTTTTTTCTAGCCAAGGGAAGAGCAAGTGAGTCATCGGATTGAGTGATAAGTGGGAATTTCCTTTTACTTGTCTTGCCTTGAAAACAACACGAAAAATAAGTGAAATGGACGAAAGAAGTAGTCAGTCTAAATTCAGACATTCATGTGCAATTCGATAAAGAGCGCTGATACAAAATGTTTACAGAATCATGACATTCTCACGCACACTTACAGCATACTCCTCGAACCTCTCACATATTTCCAAGTCGTGCGTACTGTTAATTTTCGTCGTGGCGTTTTCTTGATTTGGTCTGTATGTATAAATCATCATTTTTTTTCTCTAGTTTTCGTTCACGCTAGAAAAACAAAACTCTGATTTAGCGTCATGTTTTTACTGTTATCTTTATTCTTTGTAGAAAAACATAATAAAATGAAAATATAATGAATTATTATAAACGATATTTGAATGAATAATTTAAAATCAGCGAACAAAGCAATACGATAAACTTGAAGACTGTGATTTATCTGATTCTTAGTTAGTAGTTAGTTCGGTATATTTTGAAATCGTGGAAAACATCGAGTTTGACCTAATAGAACTTATGTATTAATGATAAAATGAGTGTAAGTGATTCATAGTGGTTGTTTAATCATAACTGTCTCGGCGCCAATATGTTGGTTTAGATGGCATACATTATTCAGATTTAAGCTTAGTGTTGCTGCTTTCGTCTTCAGAGCCTGCATATCGCAGCATATTTTGTAGGTAATGAAAATACACATTACACAAGAACGATGGATAAGTTTTTTGCAATATATAATGCTTTAGTCTGATCGTCCTTCATACCGTTATCTAACAATCTTCAGCGAAAAAATCATTTGGTATCGTTGTAATTTCTTTTAAGGACGCTGACGATATTCCGTTTGATACTGATGATGATATTCCAGTGGACGAATCGACCAATGAGTCAGGTGACGATGAATTTGAATTTGACGCCGAAGAAGTTTATGAAGAAAATGAAGATGAAGAAATTTGGAGTCGTCGTGATTCAGATGAAGAACTGTTTTATCAGCAAAAAGATGAAGATGAATCGATTGCGGACGACGCCTTTTGTCATTTAGAAGTTCGACAGGACGATAACTATTATGACAATGAGGAAGACGAAGAGAATGAAGTCGAAGATGATACTTTTTCCGGCCGATTAAGCCAGAAACCACCAGAATCACTAGTTCCAGTAAGAGAAATGACATACTTTCTACTACCGAAGACATGTGGAAATGATCTGTTCAATTTCAGCTGTTTGGTAAAGAAACTGTCAATGGCCGTGGTTTCTGTCAAATCAATCGTTCGTTTGATGGTATCGATTTGGAAGGATCAATTGTCAAAATTGACCCTAAGCGAAGTTTAGAAGAAGCTGTAAGTTGTGAAGAAAATTTGTATATGAGTTTTTGTGATCATTCTTTCCCTGCTTTAGCCAACGAATCGTTTTGGAACCAAATCATTTTTTAAGCAATTACGAGAACAATCCGAACAGCAAATAGAACCAAAACCAAGAGAAAAAACACATTTTGAATTAGGAGAAGTAAGCAGTAATCTTTAATGATCAAACTTAATTTTTTCATCTTTATCTCCAAGATTGACTGTTTTCTCCCGCTGGACTTTACATTAGCTGTATTTTCTTGTTTTTGACATTTTATTGGAAAGACTTTTGCAGTAGTAGTTAGATAACTATCAGAGTTAATAAGAGATAAATGTAGAAATATTTTAAAGGTCATTAGGGAGTGAAAATATCCTTCTACTGAGCTATGATATTCAATTTTAAAGGGAATTAGTACCTCTACTCAATGAGTTCAATTGGAGGAGAACGGAAATTCTTTCTAAAAGTTGCTTGGAAAGAAGTTGAGTTACTAAGTTAGTGACAACTGTCATGTATGTTAAATTTTTTCAACTAAGTAACAACGGTGGAAATGGTTCCTGTTGAGTAAGTTAGTTTTTTTTTGTATTACGATAACATAGTAAGTAGTTAATGTTATTTTTTATGTGTACTAAGTGAAAATACTAAAATTCCTCACAATTGCTAGGATTATTTCATAAACGCTGCTCTGCCACTAACTGGAAACATATCGTTAGCATTTTTCTACTGCACGTTAAAAAAACATAAAACTAGTTGAAATTTTAATTTTGTTTTTTCTTGTAGGAATTTGACTATGAATGTCGGTATGGTGCCCTCCAATCTCAGCATCAGCCATTTTTACAGCCTGCTGAACCAAAACCGTCCATTGATTTCTCATTTCAAATTGATAATGCTCAATTATCTATCATCACTGATAATTCTCAAATTAGTTTTAAACGTGTATGTGCCCTATTTGATAAACATTCAATTACATATGATCCACAAGCAGTTATTCACGATGTCTGGTTTTTCGGATTACAATCGCACACATTTGCATTCTCTGAACAGTCAACACAATCACTTAATTCACAAATAATCAAAATTGAACAAAATCTTCTCAATCAAAAAACAACATTTTGGATATCGTATCGAAAGAGACCAATGTTTCAAGATAAACATTTTAATTTAGGTAAATAAAATAGTTTTATTGACTATCAATATTTATCTTATATTCATGATAGTCTTCGCACTAATCCTGTTGTTTAGCTGAATTAACTAAACAATAGTTTATTTAAGTGTGATCAACTTAAGTTCAACACTCATAATTTCTTGTTGCAGTAACGATGTTCATTTATTTAGATGAAGAACATTTACTTGAACAACAATTAATGCATACTCGACGAAACAAATGTATTTGTTCATTGGAATTTAAAGCTGGTATCGAAATGGAAGTATGCCGAGGTGCTTTAGTATCGATGAATACTTTTAATGCGTATGATAAAATTATTAAATCAACAAGATGGTGGCTGCGATTTTATGATGATAAACTTATTATGGATGTTGAAAATGACGATCGTAAAATAATTAAATATCAATTTATTGACAAATGTGCTATATTTACAACATTATCAGAGTCATGTGGATTTATTTGTTACATTTGTATGAAAGGCAATTGGATTACTCAAAAGAGAATTATCTGCGAACCAGACAAAAGTATGTCTATATTTGTATCATTTTTTGAGAAAATAGAACTCTTTTAGCCTTTTCAAAATATAACTAGCCTTTTTTCTACTCTGTTGCTAGATCCGAATGGCTCAAAGTCATCATATTATGCTCAACGTACTGCTAATTTAAAACCCGATAAAACGTTCTCAACTATTCGTCTAAAAGTTCAATTATCCTCTTGGTCACCAGCAAAAGTTTATTCAAGACAGAATTGTCGTCGAAATGGTCATAGTGTACCAGATGAGCCACGAAAACAGCAACATGTTGATATTAGTCGTATTAAAGAGGCTTATAAACAGTTATTAGATTATTTTTATCGTCATAAAATAACGGTGTGTTATGGTTCGGTGAACTATTCAACTGGTGCGGATTTAAACACATATTCGTGGTATAAACAATTAAATTTTCAAACATTTATTCAAAACTATTGTTGGTCAATGTTATTGTCTATTGGTTATCGATTTGAACAACGAATTGTCAAAGAATTCTTAGGTATGTCTAATTTTAAAAGTTACGAAGTAAAGCAAAAAGAATTTTCAAATAGTAAATATTGTTTACTTTTTTTCCTTCTAGATGAATTTAAAAAAATAACGAATGATGATCAATTTTATCAAATATCGATTCATATGTGGCGTCGTGCTAAAGAATATCATTTTATTAATTTACAAGAAGAATTTGTAAAATATAAACAACGTTTAATTGATATGGAACCAAAACGTGATGGTGTATCGTTAAAGATGATGAGTTGTTTAGAAAATCCACCAAAAAATTATGCCTATGTTCCAAGTGTGCTTCTTACACCATCAACAGTTTGTATTCGACCATTTAAATTATGTAAAACAAATCGTGTATTGAGAGAACAAAAATTTGGTGGTCCTATGAATTTTGCTTTAATTGAAGTCAAAGAAGAAGATGAATCAACATTATTTGCTACAGATTATAGAGCATTAAGGTACTTCATAAATCAAATATTTAAACTTGAATCTAACTTATTTTCTTTAGATGGAAATTGAAAAAATATTTGGATGGAATTTCTATAACACCACAACGTCTATACAAATGGCTCCATCATTCTCAAAGTCAATTAAAAGAGAAACAATTTTGGTTTTATTTTCATGATCCACAACAAAAAAATTTAGGATTCAAAGATGCTTATGCTTGGATGGGAAATTTTGAATCGGAAAGAGTCGTAGCCAAACATTCAGCAAGAATAGCACAATGTTTAACAAGTACAGATGCAACAATAGCAGTAAGTGATATTGTGACTTGATAGATGGATTTGAGATGAAAATTTTCAATAAAGAAATTAAAAGTACAGTCATCTTTTCAAGCATGATAAAATAATACTATCTATTGAGATGTTTCGCCAGTTATCTACTAATATAGCAGTCAAACGATCAATTTAACATAGTCGAGAGAGGAATTCGAATGACTCGTACAAAAAAATATTCAAAACAAAGCTTTTTTTTTAGAATAAATGGACTTTATGGTCACGAGAAGACTCTTTTATCGTTCGACTCGTTGCATTTGATTTGATTGCCAAATATCTGCTGTTCAGTTATTTCTGTGGTCTGTTCATCATTCTGAAAAATTCTTCACCATAAAAAATGTCTTAATATTTCTGCTTTCTCATTTGCTGCTAATTTTTATGCTAATAATGTCTTATTGTGTGCCATGTAGAATACTGAAGATATCGTCAACATATCAGTAGTATAATTTAGGTATTTTACTATTATGACAAATTTTCTCTTCAAGAAATGATGAATGAATATGAAATTGGTGACATTAGTAGATAAATGATGAAAGATAGTGATGAATAGTGTTATTTTATCATATTAAAAAAATCGGCTAAACTTTTAATCTCTTGTGATTTCGTTTTCTCACTGACTTAATGATTGAATAATTCTACTTGTTCTTTAGATTCCAGCTGAAAAAGTTCAGTATATTAGCGATATTGAACGCAATGGTTATACATTTACAGATGGTGTCGGTATAATTTCAACCGAATTGAGAGATGATGTATGTTTACATTAAACTCGACATAAATTATATAAATATTAATGTTCTGTTTCTCTATTAAGATTGGATATTCAATTGGTTTTCGACATCAGTTTAGTGTTATGCAAATTAGATATGGAGGATGTAAAGGTACTGTTTGTTTATTGTACTTTTTTAATTATGTTTATTTTAACAAAAATGATTGCTTGTCTTTCTAGGTACAATTGCCATTAATCCTGAATTAAATGGTCATGATAAACAACTTGTTTTACGTGATTCGATGTTAAAATTCACAACCGATCATAATGTTTTAGAATTATGTAAAGTATCGTCGGCAAGTAGGTACAATTTTGCTGTTGTTTTTTCTCCTCAATCTGTTTATATCATAGACGAGATGATTGAGAAGTAATAACATGTTTAAGTAACATGACAAAATAAAAATTATAATCGTCAACAACAATGTGT
Source organism: Didymodactylos carnosus (assembly GCA_905250885.1). Lineage (NCBI taxonomy): Eukaryota > Metazoa > Rotifera > Eurotatoria > Philodinida > Philodinidae > Didymodactylos > Didymodactylos carnosus. The sequence continues at coordinate 25,755 of CAJNOQ010001303.1, forward strand.
ATTATTAAGAAAAATGAATAATATGTTTTATTTTCTACATTTGTAGGACCATTATCTTTAAATCGTCAGGGCATTGTGTTATTATCAAATCGTGAAATTCATGATTCAGTTTTTATAATACTTCAAAATGAACATCATTTATGGCTTATTAACTCGTTGCTTCATCATGCAGATACATTTGATGTATTAAATGATAAAATTCGACAATTAAATTTTCCATTTAGAGAATTAATTCTTGAGGGTAAGTATAGTAAATAACAAAATAGAAGTTTATTGTTTTTTTGATAAAATTTGTTTATTTTATTGCAAACTATTTATAGGTAAAATTGATGTGATTCATGAACCTTTTTTTCGTCAGTTGCTTACAACCGTATGTAAAAATGATATTCAACAATTAAAAAAAAAATCTCGATCAAAAATTGGCAAGAACAAAGCTCGAAATATGATTGGTATCGTTGATGAATCAAGCATTTTACAATATGGTGAAGTGTTTGTTCAATACACGATTATGAAAACAGATTCTCTTTTCGATGAACCATCAAGAACGTTTAACTCAAATACACGTGTACTCGAAGGTCCAGTTGTTGTAACAAAAAATCCTTGTCATCATCCAGGTGATGTGCGAACATTTACAGCTGTCAATTTGCCACAATTAAGACATCTCAAAGATGTAATTGTTTTTCCACAAAATGGACCACGCCCCCATCCAAATGAAATCAGTGGCAGTGACCTTGATGGTAATGAATCGTCTAACATAAAATGTTAAAGTTTAAAGAACTTCTTACCTTTCATGTGTAGGTGATGAGTATGCTGTTTATTGGCATGAAGATTTGATTCCTACAACGGAAAATTACAAACCGTATGATTATGATCAACAAGAAAAACCAAAAAAATTAGATCGTCCAGTAACACGTGAAGATATAAGAAATATTGTTCTCGATATTAGTGAACATGACATGTTAGGACGTTTATCAAATTTACATTTGGCCTATGTGGATGCATTTGGAGTGACAGATCCAAGATCTATAGAAATTGCCGGTGCTATTGCACAAGAAGTAGATGCGGGTATGTGTTGAAGAAACGTTGATCTTTAAAATTCATGCTGATGTAATAACGTTGTACTTTTAAACGATATCGACTGAAAAAACTAATTCTTTCTCGCGTAATGATATCTGTCAATATTGTTTCTTTGAACAGATTGTTTTTTATACCTTCCATAGTCTGTTTTACCTTTCAGTAAAGATTTTTATGCTTGTTTATTTCAGGTAAAACCGGCAGACATCCGTATACGGATGAGCAAATAAGAAAACTAAATATTGAATTATGTGGCAAACGTCCAGATTATGTTGAGAATCGGGGTGGTTTTGAAACATATACGTCCAAACATGTACTCGGTAAGCAAATAGAACAACGACGCAATTCAAATTTTTGCCAGTTTGTAGAGGACATCTTCAAGGGTATATGTGTGCAATAATTCACAGGTTGGATAAGTTTTGGAGGAGAGGTGAGATTTTTAAAAATTAAAAAAAATCGATTTTCTCAGCTATTTTGCACCTAGTGCAAAAAGTATTTCTTGCGCAGTCGCCCGCGTCAACGAAGCATTTTGGAAAGTTTAGGTCACTGCAAATGTTGTGCGTTGCATTCATCTCTACCGGATGACGTATTTCTTTTTTAGTGCGGATCGTATCGTATTCAGAATCAGGATCAAAGGCTGAGTCGGATGATGTGTATTTCGAAATTTTTAATTGATTTTCATTTTTTAGTGAAAATCTCGGTAAGTTTTCAACCATATGAAAATCAATCCGTGAAAAACGTGAGAATTCAAAAGAAATTAATGTAGTCGGATAGTATAGAAATAAACATCAATCGACTCAGTCTTTGATCTTGATTCCGAATATGATATTTTTATTACATAGAAGTTGTGTTAGAGAAAATCGAGAATTAACCCCCCTCCCTTACGATAATAATGATTGTTACTAATTTATAATCTTTGCTTTAGGTATATTGTATCGTGCTGTTCTTCGTTCTGCTCCAGGATGGGCAAAAATTAATCGTTCTCTTACTTATACCACTCCAGCTACTCCAAATGCACATGGCATCGTTTCCACACATATTACAGCTCACATACAAATCGATCCTCTCTTCGTTCATGAGAAACATCATTTATATAAAAAATCAGCTGAAGAGTTATTCAAAGTTTATCGAGAATCCATACTCGATATTATGTTTGTCTATCATTTTTCATCAGAAGTCGATTTAATTTGTCGTTTTGACTCCCAACAACAAATATTACTAAAACAATTCGATATTGTTGATACAGCACAAGTTGAATTAAAACGGTTGATGGAGAAAATACGAAATTTGTTTTATGAAGAATTTGATAATCGACATGGAAATCGACATAAAACTTGTGATTGTTCATCATGTACATATGAAAAAATGGCCAAAGCTTCAGCGTGTTATGTCGTCTGTTATCAACAATCATATTTAAAAAAAATTTTAAGTTTCCCATGGTTATTCGCTCGATTATTGATCAAAATTAGACAAAACAAGATGGAAGATCTCAAATGTAAGTGAACAAAAGATGCACAAATGACAGACTGCTTTAAAATACTGAATACTAATATCTGTCTTCTAATAGTAGGTGTAATTTAATGTAAATCTCTCTTGTGCAGGCCTTTTCTTTGCGCCTCTTTATTCGATTAGAAAGTCGAAGATAGAATAGAATTTCATATAATTCGGAATAGTAAATCGCTTTTATTTCGTTTATTTCAGCGTCAACATCATTGTCTCAACAACATTCTCTCGAACTTCAACATTATACAATCGTTGGTTTAGCAATGAAAAATGCTTTGCAATCACTGGTCAATAGCAAACAATTGAGTTTTCTCGTTACATTTCAACGAATAAATGGCAACGATGTTGAAGATGCTCTCGTTCAATTAGCTAGAACAACGACATCAAAGAAGTTTGTTCAACAACGTTTAAAATTAATTGAATTATGTTTTCTGGAAGTTATTAATAACTGGCTCTATAGACAACAAATATTTGGCGAACAACGATCATTGCCAACCGATAAAAAACAAGTTATTCTAGAGAAAACATGGCAACATGTTCTAACAAAATTTGTATTTTATCAACAACCAGATGACGGTGAAAGCTCACTGTGTTCATCCCTTATTGTTCAACAAAAACATAAAGGTTTGTCTCAAATAGATAATCTGAAAATAAAACGAAAAGAGTTGACGTTTATTACTGTTGAAAAATGAATAATAATTGCCGTGTTAAGTTTCTTTTTATTTTCTAATTCTCTGTTTAGATAATTCAAATGATGGTTCTACGATACCAAATTTTGTCTATTACAAGAAAGTTTACAACCTTTTAAATGTTAAATGGGATGATGACAATGAGTACAAACAAATGTGTTTGATGTTTAAACAAGTATTGAAAATATCATCACAATGTGCTAAAGCACATACCGATTCAGCTGAAAAGATGGATTTTGCGTATTTGCATGAATATTTTGTTTTGGCTTTACAACAAATAGCAGCTAATAATGAATTGGTGGACATTGAGTGGTCTTCGTGTTAATTATTTTACCATGTACGTACATACGGCGGTTTATTTTTTTTAAATTTGGCAAAGTTTTCTTCTCACATAATGCTTTAGTATCAGATTTAGTGTCAGATAGAAAAACTATATTACTCAGAGAATTATTATCTTATGCAGACAATAATTGAGGCTGTAATTGTAAGCTACGCTTACTTACTGGATTGTTCGGTTTATCAGAAGCGCAAACATTAGTCTGAATCCTACATGACAGAATAGAACAAAACCGTTTCATTTTAAACTGAATCGATTTTTTGAACCTGCAGTTACTATGATCGATTAGTCAGAAATCGTTGATGGTAGATTTGGCTCTATGATCAGTATCAGTATCTATGATGCCAGCTTCAAAGTGTACAACTCCTTAAAAGTGATGTCATTCGTCGACTAATTCTGTATTAGACGGATGAAGGTACTTCGACATATTTAACAGTGTTGTACCATCTACAGAAGTGATACCATTATTAACTAATTAATTAATTTTAAATAGGTACTCAAAAACAAAAATTCATCTCGAATTTTAAAACACGCGTTTTCCAGATCCCGTACATAGTAGTGCTCGCATAATTTGTCTTGTCTTCAATTTTGTTCTACAACATTAGATTTGCGGTTATTTGATCGAAGTGATTTAATTTTAAATTTTAAACCTCTTTTTGTTTTCTTTAGAAACAAGAGTGGACTGCTGTATTATTTCCATTAGCAGTATGTTTGTAAATATTTTATCTTATCTCTTGTGCCATATCCGAATTAGAATAAAATTGATTTGATTAACAGATAGTTGTAGTCTATTTTTGTGTCATCTTACTAATTCAAAAAACTATCTACCGGAAGAACGTGTACACTTTGATATTCAAGTTGCTGTTTTTATTCTTGTATATAAGTCTGTGTCAGATGGATACTGCTTTTTTTCTCCTTTGTTCTGCGTGAATTTAAGCAGTTTGAAAATACATTGTAATTTATTATTTCATTTCTCATATCAAACTTAAATTGTCTTCTATTTTTTGTTTTGAAAAAGATGTATTCATAGAATAATCTTATTTCGTTTATGTATACTATTTATTTAATTTTCTCTAGCTTCTTTTGTCTGTAGTTGTATTTATATATTCGTTGTTATTGTAGAAGAAGATTTCAATTTTAATTCAATTACATATCAAAGATTCTTGTAACTATTTGATTTCTAGAAGAACAACAAAACACGGATGTTTGAGATTAATGACGCTGAAAATATGTGTCAATAATTCTGAAGTCTATCATCATTTTCTTTATCCTATATTTTATGTTCATATATTTTCTCTTTTTCCTCTATTTTTTGTTCACCTGTCGCGTAGCTATGATACTAACTCCGTATATCTGAAATTTACATTTATTTCTGTGATAAATACTTCTATATCTATATGTCCAGTCAGAAGTATACTTCGTCTTTCCTTCTTGTGTCACACAGTGTCAGATAATCAAGAAACATGATAAACAAATCTATTAATTTTCATTTTCTCCGTTTATTTTTCATGCTTTATTCTCTGTGATCTTTTCGTTTTTTTTTGTCAGTTCAACTTATATGTATTATTGTTCTTCCTGTGAACTGTAAATGCAAGAAAACAAACAGATATTTTTTTGCAAAACAATCGCTTATAGTTGGTTACTTTTTAAAATCGAAAAACATTTTTTTTGTTGTTCTTTATTAATTATCTTATTTTGGTTGTGAACAGAAAACTAGAAGAATAAACTATTTTAATATTCATAGCTGCGTCTGACAATAATTCAACATACAAGCTACAAGTAAAAAAGTGAAAAAAACATTTTTATTGGTCAAGTTTGTAGGGAAAAAAACATTTTCTCGTTTTTTTTTCAGAACAGAGAATGGAAATACAGACTTGAACTTGTTTTTTGTCTATCAATAGAACTGTTTACACTAATTAAAAAATTATAAATATTGAAGGGTTAACCAAAAAAAATCATCAAATCTGGTATTCTACTAGAAGTGTGTCGTTGCAAATTTTTTTGGTCGATCATTTAGTTTAATCTTTATAAAATCTATAAATTTAAATGTTTGCTTGTTTTTCTTGATGAATCAGCTGTTGTAATGTCATCAGCAAATATTAATTTAATTTTGTTTGTTAAACAAGTGTTTGCCTGATTCGTTTTCTATCGTCGAAATGTCGTTTCCTTTTAATCGTTGTGCAAATAAATTATGATATGGAATGTACAATTCATCGAACTTCTGATATTTATCATTCATTTGTTGATCTCACCATATAAATTCATAATTTAACTGAAACGGAAATCAGCGATGCATGTAGATGTGACATCGACAAATATCGATCAAACAGAGATATCTGTTAATTCAACAGTACTGAATATTATTGAAATTTGTATAGTATTTCGAAATATTCACCATAGAAACTCCATTTCAGCCATTTTTCGTTCATTGTTGTTGTCTATTTCTAATTTTGTACCCAAATAAACGAGGCATCTCCCAGCCCTACACGATCTTTCTTTGCAAAATTATAGAGTTTACAAGAAAAGACTTAAATTCATTTTTCGTTTTTCTTTCTGTAGCTCTGAGGTGACAATGAACATTTAGGGCTTTTCTTGCAAACTCTATAACTTTGCAAAAAAAGGTCGTGTAGAGCTGGAAGGTGCCTCGTTTTAATCAGAAATTTATGGACTACAATTACGCCTCATTAAGAAAGCTTTTGGTTGTTCTTTAGAGTTTCTCGAAAACTGATTTTCCAGAAGACCGGTCTTTGAAGACCTAGCAGCAGCATTCATGGTGATATTCGGAATCAGCATCGTCGACTACCTATAGTCCACTCGGTTTCGTTGAAAAAGCGATTTATCAGTTGGGGTACTTCCAAGGGGGAAAAAGCAGACTCCTGAAGTCCAGGAGTCCAAGTGCAAAGTGTTCTTTTTTGGGGATCACTTCCCAAAAAATGAACACTTTTGTTCGTTTTTGGGAAGTGATTCCCAAAAAAAGTCCATAGGGGTCTAGGAGTCCTCTTTTTCCCCCTTGGGTACTTCCCTCGTGAGCTAAGAAATAATATTAGATCGATTTCGGAGGTAAACGCCTGTCCACCATGCACGTCCGAAAGGACCACTAGGAAATAGAGACGAGGCATTTTGTATCTAGTTTTTTGTCTTAAGGAATGAATCGAGTGATGTGTATGTCGAACTTTTTAGTTTATTTTCATATTTTGGGAAAAATCTCGATCATTTTTCAACGTGAAAATTCGAAAAAAATTAAAGTACTTGGAGAGTTACATATAGAGTTACATTTCCCTCGGCTAGTTTTTTTATCCTGATGCCAAATAAGATATTTTTATTCCATAGAAGTTGAGCTCTGTTGGAGAAAATTGAGAATTACGGCCTCTGATTTAGGAAAAAATGAATTTTCTCGGCAGCAAAACAAAATTTAATGAAACGTTTGCCATACTTTAAAGCTGGGCTTTCAGAGAATCTGCTGAGATGCAAATGATGGCTTCATTCCTTAAGATAAAAAACTAGGTACAAAATGAGTCACCTCTATTAGGGATGCAAAGGGTAACAGTAACCGCACCTTACCAGTTACCGTTACCAATCCAGCTGGTTCTGATCTGTTATCCTTACCGGTCCCACCGATTCTGACTGGTTACCGTTACCGGTTTCAACCCGCGAAGATTGCAAAAACTACAGTCAGAGTTGTACATGTGCATATTATTTTTTGCCCCTTCTGTTTTGATACTAGGCATGCAACGGTTACGGTTATTAACCGTTTAACCGTAACCGTAAATAACCGTAACCGTAATAACCGGTCGAACGGTTAACCTTAACCGTTAATAACCGGTCGAACGGTTAACCGTAACCGTAAATAACCGGTTGAACGGTTAACCGTAACCGTAACCCAGGCCGTGAAAAATGAGATAAAAAATGAGCCATAAATGACTCATTTATGGGCCATATATGGCTCATTTTTAGATCATATCTCTCCGATGTTTATCTGATTTATTATATTATAATA
>CAJNOQ010001304.1:0-33346 GCA_905250885.1 Didymodactylos carnosus
TGTATCAATGAGAGTCTTGTCTATATAACTGTCAACGCACACAAAAAGATCTCTAAGATTAAAAAAGGTATTCAACAAATACTGGCATGATCGCAAAATTGTTCTTGATTCGCCCCACACCACTCTATCAATAAAAATGACAGATCTATTACACTAATGATTGAATTACATTACTGGTATTATCAAATGTTATTCATTAACCAAAATGCGATTTAGTACTATATGAAGTAGAGTCAATGCAACAGAAACAGCTGATGTGTTATTTTATAACATATTGTCTCAATACATCGTTTTTTTTGAAGAAGAAAAAAAAATTTAACAAAATAGAGATCCTTGAATGTGTGCTTTTTATGTGAGAAATTTGAGATGACCTATTGTAAGAGTTATATATGTATGTTTGATTACTATTGCTCATTTTATCATACAAACTTCACTTTATACTCATTGACTATCGCTTACATTTCCGTACTGTCACTGCAAAAAGCTTCTACTTCTGCTAACTGAATCGTTTTGAGACAGGTTTGTACTATGCATATTCTTGCCGTCATAAACAGCATGATTAATAATGTATGTTGGAATTCTAGAAATAAAGTATGATATCAGGTAAAAGGTGATTTAATAATATGAAAAAAACGCTCTACCTGTACTGTTAATGTTTTTTGTTATTTACTCAGTTTATCAACTGTTGTTGATATGGCAATGGTTGTGATCTTTTTTTATTATCTACATCATTCATATTGTAGAAATAATTTTGAAACGTTAGTTGACGAATGAATTTTTTAAAAACATAACTAATTAAACAGGTAAAGAAAGAGGCTAATCGTATAAACTGAAATATATCTGATACAAATACGTTACTCATCACTCGTGTATATTGTTGTTCAAGCACATAAAAAGCAATGAAAGATTTAAATTTCTATTTTTATTCTAGTAGAGTGAAATCATCAATTGGTTTAAAATGTCTCGAAACAATTCTTCTCGTTCATCTTCACGAACGAATAATCAAGAAACGACACCTACTAAAAGTATAGATCCTTCTGTTACTCCAGTTAATATAACGACAAATAAGACATCAACCAAACATAAATCTGTATCTCCGAAACGTCATGCGGCAAAATCCCGTACTCGTTCTAAATCACCTGTAAAAATTAGACCATCGTACAAACCATCACCTCATCAACTGTCACCCGATCGATTATATCAACGTGAATGGAAACAAATAAGACGCAAACTAGAAAAAAAACAGGAAGAAGAACGAGTTAACAAAGAAAATGAATTTAAATTCCATCGTTTAAATAAAATTTCACAAGAACCAAGTGCTTATCCATCATTATTCCCCCAACAAGAAAAATTACGTGAACGACGAGCACTGGATTATCAACAAAGAGTATTGAAAGGATTGATTCCTGTGATTCGTGAAAATTTGTTTGTTGCTCAACGGTTAGCAAATGTCCGAGGCGAGTATGATGTTAAGAAAATGGAGCAAGATTATGCTAAACATAAAAGTTTATTAATGAAAAATAAGACGATTAAACCAAAAAAATGATTATTATTATTTTCTCTCTGGCGTTCAATGTGCAGATACACTTTTTATGAGGAAGGAGTTTACAATCAAGGCTACAAAGGTTTGTAACGGTTATAGCACTAGTCGTTCAAGCCTTATCTCTAGTTCATTCTGAAAATAATATCTATGTATCTCACTTTTAATCAATATGTTCAACTGATATTTAATTGTTTCTAAATGAACTATTTTGTATTCATATGAACACAAATTAACGTTTAGAGTATCGTGAGCATATAATTCAAGCCTTTTGTTTGTTTTTAAATTACTCTAGTGTATGTGTATATTTTATTTTTTATTTTGTTATAATGTTAAGATCTAATGGTTTAGCATTGTCGTTATTTTTTACTCGAAGATTTTTCAAAACTGAACATTGAGCACAAAGCTAAGGAACGCAAACATGTTGCCTTGAATTGAAAAAACAAATTTCAAATTAATCATTTTGTTCATCTTCCCAAGTAAAAGTACTCCAGCCGAAATATCTAGATGCTTTAGCTGGAGTATTGGTTGATAATTTTTACTCTTTTATCTAGATATTCTAGCTAGAGCATCGAGTTACCTAGCTGCATCGGTCGATGTATTGTCCAATATATGTGAATTCACCGAGTTTTTCCTGATGAAAATGTCAATTCATGTGCAATGCTATCTAGTTGTATCGAAAGAAACATTTATCTGCATCTATATGCATCGATCAGTAAATTGATCGCTGAGATGCATTGAGTGAGCGATACTCGATGTTTTTTGTATGCGTGGATTCGTTAAATGTGATAACACATTATATTACTTTAAATGTTGTAACTTCTGTTCATTTCAAGACAGAATATATTGGACAGTGAATGAAAGAAGTGGGCAGGATTGTTGGCCGACCTTCTTGAGAAGCATCGCCAAGGAGACCGTTTGCTTCTTTCCGCCGCGAAGAGGTCTCCTACCATGAAAAGGCTTTTTTTTATTCTTTTTAAAATTTTTTCCTGGAACTACATTGCGTAGTTAACTAAATTCCGAAAACCAGATAAACATATCAATAGAAATAAAACTTGATTAAACAAACTCTTAGACAAGAAGATAAGTTATTCGGTATTTAGAAAGTTGAAAGGCTGAGACTTTTTATAGTAGTAGTAGACTGTTAGCTTAGTTCTAGAAAAAAAAGTCAGCACCTTATCGCTGCTTTTATCGAGATATGACATTTTTTGTAATATATTGTGATGCTCTCTACAGTGAAATGAGAAAAATTCATAACTTTTGAAAGAAACAACAAGGACCCAAATTCTTTTAGGGCTTTCACTAGGACACTTTGCTCTAACGATACCCACAAGATCACTGAAAATGGAGATGGACATCTGGAAATGTTCTCGCGTAAGCAGAATGAGCTAAGCATAAGGTTGTTTAACCAGCTCTCACACTGCTCGTGAATATTTTGCGAAATATATCCTTTTTCATGATGTATATAAAAGGCAATTAATTGATAGGAATTGATGCTGCCTACCACGGATGTGATGATGAGAGAAGAAAGATTATGCACCTCTACCTTTTCTTTTGCACAACTCACTTCCTCTAATTTTTTTGTTTCTTATAAAAAGCCGGCTAATGAGTTGAATACTACGAACAGCAAATCACCATTGATGTACCTATCCAAATGGATACAGCGATTAAAATTGATATTGATAGTAATCACGCTAAGCTGGATTCTTCTGTACTACTGTCACGTTGTAAGAACAGTCCTAGTCGATTTGTTAGGTTTATATACAGCTCGAATGATAAAGCATATTGCTGGAAATTAGGCAAAGAACTTCAATAAACGATCGTATTGATAAGTTGCTAATAGTCAACGGGCCGAGCGAAAAATAGATGAGCGTTGCTTTTTGTCCATAAAATACGAAAAAATGTCTATTCACTATCCCATATGGAAAGAATACCATTATCAATCATTAATGCTAGAAAGTTTGGACACTTATTTCTGAATAAAAACATTCCCACGCATTTCTTCATGTTAAGGGATAGAGGCCAGTCCAATGACCATTTCTGTACTCATTCGAAGTCACAATTCGTCTCTAGGATCATTATCAGAGTTCCCAGATGCTCAGGTCGGAAATGCGGAATAAAAATTCCAAAATACAGAAAATTGCAGAAAATTTTTCTCAGAATGCGGAAAAAAAGTGGAAACGCATTTTCATGGTCTAACTTCAGTCGTTTTCACGCACAGAGGGTCAAAAAAATGTTTTCTCTAGCACTTTGTGGTTTTATTCAATAAAACGAAAGAGAACAACAAATAGAAATGTAAGTCTCGATTTTAGTTGACACGTTGTTTTTGGACTGTATATTTTTGATTAAAACGAATAAGTTTAAGCAGATCTAGCGCTGATGAGAAATAATTATAAATTGACGAATGACTGGTTACTTAAAAAAACGTAGTAAGAGATACAAAACTGCTGCTAAGAATATAGACTTGCCGTATTTCTGACAAATAGTAGCAGTTTTGTATTTCTTACTACGTTTTTTCAATATTACTGCTTTACCAAAATATTTTATGACTGCCTACTTAGTTGGACAATAGGATGAGAAGAGAATCTTCAATAGATAGAAAATTTTCTTTTTTAAATCTTATATGAACAAGGAAAAAATAGCAAAAGCAGAAAATGCTTAAAATGCGGACCATCTGGGAACTCTGATCAGTATATGTAATATATGTTGATGCATCAACTACAAATAAATATGTATTTAGTGCATGAGGCAAATCTTTTATATATGTTACAGTGGAATTTAAAATTTGAATCTTCACTAGTGGAGTTTAAAATTTCGATTTCCACTGGATTCTTGTCAGTGAAAATTGAAATTGTAAGTTCAACTAGTGGAGAATAAAATTTGAATCTCTACTATTATAGTGGGATTTTAAATTCCACTAGGCAAAAATAACTAACACTCATATTTCAATCTCTACTATAGTGGAAATTATAATTTGCTTGACATGATACTGATAGTAAAAGGAATACCTTTTTTTTATGAAAAATATTATTAATAATCACAAATATTTTTTTAACAACATTAGGCATTTGAACACACACACTTTTTTGGGGGGTGACATTTTGTACAACATTTTACGCCTTTAGCTCGACATGGGCAGCTTTTTTTCGCACAGTCCCGTTTACAATTGCACGCTTCCGCAATTGTATTTCCGCCTGTGCTAGCATAACCTTTACAAGCTTAGATGAATGTAACAACGGGTAAACATTTGTAATCAATAGCACGCAGATCGGCGAAATTGCACTTGGACAAATCTAGTAAATCGTGGATACTAAAAGCAACTGACAAAACACCTGTCAATGTACACACTTTCCCAGGATAATGATTACTACAGCGATAAATGGCCGTATACTACAGTTTATGATAATGGATACTGTAGTATAATCGTCAAAATACGAGCTGTTTACAACGAAATACGATGGCGTCTACCGTGGAGAAGGATTACGACGTCGTATTTTATCTGGAATGGATATGTATTTCGTCGTATTTCGACGTATACTATAGTTTACGGCCGTAGAGCTTCGACCTGGGTTATACAACACTGTATCATCGGACGCTGATTAAATAGATACCACTTTGCATGGTAAAATTCTTGACTTTGTATTCGTACGATCAACTTTATCAATTTTAAGTCCAACGATATCACCTAATTGATATTGTTCTTCACGTAGAGCATCGTCGTAGATCTTGTGTCGCTTTGCAATGCACTTTAAATAATCAACTTCAACTTCCTCCCGAGTTCGTTTGTGCCTGTTTGATCGTTCATCGTCGTCGTCCTTGCTAAAAACATCACTATTTGTGGCAAGGCTAGTATTAGTAGTAGGCCTAGTGGAATTTAAAATCCCACTATAGTGGAGATTCAAATTTTATTCTCCACTGGTTGAACTTAAAATTTCAATTTCCACTGACAAGAATCCAGTGGAAATTGAAATTTTAAATCCCACTGTAATACATACAGAAATAAGCAAGGACAAGCACTAACTCTTGAGGAAGAGAACAAGAGGTAGTAGTACTGTGATCAAGAGTAGTAACAATTTGACGTTTATTAAATAACTCGCGATTCACCTCAGTAGTGAATTAAGAATTCCCACACTATAATTTATACAGCAAAGCATTGTGGTTCACTTTATCAAGATCTTATTGAAATCTATAAATATGCACCTAGAGTTTGAGATCATTTCTTGAAAGATATCGCTATTCGATGAATAATTAATTCAAAGAACAGCACAAATAGAAAAGCTTGTTAATGTATACGTTGAGGTCCATATGTAAAACATCTTTATGCATAATGATAATAAGTTCGAAACGTGTATGCTAACATTAGCGTTTTCAACAAACCCTGTAAAATCGCTAACTTCAACCGAAAGAACAGTGTACATTGATACCGGGCAATGCCAAATTGGCAATCGCTTTTTGAGTTTTTCGCGACAGCCTTTCTCTAAGAGAGACCGGTCTGATTTGTGAATATCTGCAATTTACATAATATCTAGATGTTCAGATATTCAGATATCTTCCTCTTTTCTTTGAGGGTGGCGAATATCAAGGAGCACCTCACTCTCATCTGCCCCTGCCACACACACCTTCCCTTTTCCACATTTCTAGAACATCTGAATATCTAAATATCTAGCTTGAATATCAGAATAGCTGAATATCTTAACATCTAGATATACATCTAGATATATTATGTAAATTGCAGATGTTCACAAATCAGACCCTACTGAAAAAAAGAAACCAAAAACATGCAAAAAGAACATAACAAGCATAAATGCTTAACTGACAAGCGTTTCACTGGACGAGATACTGAAGTAAAGATGTTTTGAAAGATATAAAATAAGAAAGACAAATAACTGACTCGGGAAGATTATTCCAATCAGTAATAGTTGAATAAAAAAATGATAATTATAATCAATAATATAATAATAAATAATAATTATTGATAAATGAAACGATGATAAATTTTGAAAAACTCTAAAAGTCAGTATTCTCTCTCAGTATTCTCTAGTATAGGTTCTTTTGTGAAAATTTCCTTCAAGTAGTTTGTGAAGTTCTTGATTTCTCATGTTCCTTGTACAATAATAAGAATCCAGAAAGCTCCTCAATTTTGTTACTCGACTTTTTGAAAACAGTAAAAAATGATGCATAAAGAACCAGTTGAACGTCTTCGAATTTCCAACTATAGTAGACTACTGCCATCTACAATGAATAGTTGTATTATCTCATTCCTGTTTTATCTATATTATCACAATAGAAATTCCCCTTCCTTGGTTTGTTTTTCTTATAATATATTGTATATATAAAGATAATCTTTTCTGTAAGTGGACGTTATTGAGGTATAGTCTGGGTATTATTCTTCAACCATGAACGGATGAATTTTTAGCTAGCTGTTGCACTTCGTATGCTGTGAATGCTCTGTTCTCTTGTTTTACGAATTTCGTAGAGAGGAGTTGGAATGACAAATTCTCTGTTCGATCCAGCAGTGGTGACCAAGATGTTTGCTTACTGATCAGCATAAAATATACGCCCACAAAATTTGAAACATTTCTGTCTTAAACGAATTACTGTTGTCTAGAACTTGTTTTGCATAATGTGTTAAAATCTTGTGTAAGTATAAGAACAATTACTGACTTAAATACTTGTTTAATTTTGTTTTCTATAATCGTGCATATGATCATTGTGGATGTATTGTTTTTTTTATAGATGATTAAAGGCTTTTTTTCGAAAGAAGTATTTCTCGAATGAGTTTTTTCAAACGAGTCAAAAAGACAGAGTGATGACATCACTAACAACTTCGAAGAACGTGCGAGATTCAGCTGCTCTATCACGCACTGGTATCTACAGTACACTAGGCAATTTATTATCGGATATTTCGAGTATTGAATCTGATAATATTGTTAATCAAGAGAATTTCCACCAAGATACAGCGCAGGCGTTTGCTTCGTCTAAATCCGGTCGTGTTTATTTCGAAACTGAAAATGCCGTTATCACATATGAAAACGATTTATCATCAATTGAGCATATTCATATTCGTTGTAAACCAGCGTCCACTTTTGATAGAGCCATCCATTTTAATTTAAGTGAAGCAGTATTAGGTATTTATCCAATATATTCTAAAATTAAAAATCCAACCGAAGAGGAATATGTACTTGTACGGGGTATCGATCCATTACGGGCCGCTGGTAGCAGCAGAAGGATTAAAGTTGGTGATTGGCTAGTAGCCATTAATGGTATTTCATTGACATCTAAAAATTTTAATCGAATTTTATCAAAGTTAAATGTAAGTAAAACGCTGCGATTAACCATACGTCATCCAATTAATTATCGTTCAAAATTTTCTCTATCAGAAAAATTTAATGTAAAGCCAACACCAACGATAACATCTACTACGTTAGAACAATTAACACATGATGCAGCTGATATTGATTTTCTACATTGTGCCATGTATTATGGAAGACAAAAACAAACGACGGAAAATGATGAAGAGGAAACAAAAGCATTTGAACTTCTTTATCAACAACCAACACAAAAAGATATTTTTCTAGCTGCGAACGGTTTATTTCCAACATTAATCATGCTTACAAAAGACATGAACAATAACGACAGCAATAATTTGAGAAGGTAATAAAGAATCGATACTTTTTAATTCTATAGCTTATTGTTTTTTGCTTTTTAGTGTTACAATCAATGCCTGCGAACAAGAACTCAATGTCTGTATTACATCTGATACCAATGATTATTATCTAGTTATTATTTATCCCCCACTAAATATTAGTCGTCATATACTTGAATATATAACCAAGAACGTTTCTCGATTATTGCAATTTCTTTTTGGCTCAATTCACCAAGCATTTTTTCCATTGAATCAAAACGACGAATCAGTATTAACTACGTCAAGTGCTGTAAAACATTTTTTCAATTTATTATTTTATCGTTTATACAATATGAGTTCACCAAACGTCTCACCAATATTAAAACACTGTCGTCTGTCTGATGAACTTTACATTGATCAATTTGAGGGTATACCAAAATTATTGACTTTAACTGATGTACAATTGACAAATGTGGATTCTATATTGAATAGTTTAGAATCTCAAGAGTTAAATGAATGTTCAAATGAAATAAATCGTTTTAGACGTCCATCATACGTTTACGGTTGTGTTTTATTTTTTCAATCGCTACTTGTCACCAGTCATCTCTCCAAAACAATTACATTAGATATTTATCGTTTTTTAATACACTATTGTCATTTAAAAATGCGTGAATTACGACCACGTACAACAGAACTATTAATTTATAAAGAAATATTTCTAACGGGTACACATTCATTTCTTATCGTGTTTAGTTTAGCCGAATTTACTTTGGCTGTTGTTGTACAAACGCATGACTCTCAGTAAGTTTTGTCAAAGTTGTTTAACGGAATACTGATCATATTTACTGTTTTTAGATCTTCACCTGATCATGTACTCATAAATCAAATTCAATTCATTTTAGAAGAAATTGAACGAGCTCAATTAACATCTCAAATTCGTCAATCATTTGTCAATAACATATCACCTTGGATAATCTCATATCCATCAAATTTTGTTAAAAAACAATTGAAACGAACAATATCTCTTCCATTGCTATCAGGTCAGTAGTTGTCTTATATAAATGAACGATTTTAATAAACTTTCTTTCAGCTTTTACATCGTCGACTACAAATGTTGAAACAAGTGACACAATTCGAAATGTGCCTGTAGTCACGGAAGAACATTTAAATCAACGAGAATCATCGATTGATACCAGAGCAAAACAATTGGTAAGTCAAAAAAGTGGTCAAGATGAATTATACAAAAATCGTCGTCAGTCATCATCATCAACATTGTCGCTTGAAAATCAAACAAATTTCGCGATCACAGATAAAATGCCATTCAAGTGAGTGCCGTATTACAACTGATCAATTTTGAAACTTTGATTTTTTTTCATTGTTGCAGATTACATCCTGGTGAGAATTCAACAATATTTTACTATCTCGATTTTCAATCGTTTCATGGCTTACTCATAACACCTTATATTACACTTCAAAAGAGTTCAATGACCGATAAACAATTATTTGAAACATTTCAAGAAACATGTCTTAATATACGTTTAAAACATTTTAAAAGAACAAAAACAACAACAACATCAGTTGTGGATAAGTCTCTATTTAATACAAAACAAAAACCTGTTTATAATGAAGTTGGTTATTTGCATGTATTACCACATCTAGATTCGAAAGAGACAACTTCGAAAAAGAATCTACCAGCATTAAATTTTTGGATTGTTGGAAAACAATGTGTGCAAGAATCATTTGTTCACGAATTTTTTGTATGTTATCACGATTCCATTGATCAAAACATTCAAGAATTAGCTTTCTCAATTGGTTTAGCAGCCTAGATTATTTATTTTCATTATGGTTGTATTATTTAGTAGTATGATAGATTTAGTTAATTTAGCCGTATACGCAATATGTTTTTACTTATTCATGTATAAGAAATAACAACGCTTCAATTTTACTAGTAAACATTGACAAACTAAGATGTTATACTAAAGCGTTAAAAATAGCTTTGTCAATATCTTGTTTTGATAATGTATCACTTTCTGAATTGTTGATTTTTAATGATCAAAATGAATTATGTACATTAGTTATGTATGAACCAACAAATTTAGACTAATATAAATAGCTTTTCAATGGGTTCTTGAAAAATGTATTTTCGTGTGATTTTATTTCCTCCATATCTATGAAGAGAATTTGAAATCTTAACTGAACAAAGCGAAACATCTTTTTCTATTTATGCCCATCCATATCCATAGAGAAATGACCAAAATTAAAAGATGTCTATGTAACATATTCATCTAATATCGATCTCTAAACAAACTTACTTATGTGACATTTTGAGAGATAGATTGTCAAACAAAACTATTTATTGATATATAATGAAAAATTTGAAACTAATTATGAACGTTTTTCACTTCACATTCGATTAGTAATTTCTTTTATAAGAAATCGTTTCCATAAACATATTTTTCTATTATAACCAATGTTATCAGAATCATCATTATGCATTCAACATTAATAGTAAATATTCAAATACAAAATTTGAACTGTTTACAATTAATAACATATTCACATGGAGTCAAAAAGAATTCAAGAGATGTTAATACAAGTAAATACAACGGTCCAATTCAGGCTCTATCAAACAATTAAGAAAGAAGAAAAAAATGATTATAGTTTAATAATTTAAAATAGTCTTTTCTGCTAAGATCGGGCAAGTATTTTTTACTTTTATAGAATTCAAAGACATCATGAATTTCACATCATATGATCGTTCATGATAAATTAGAAAAACAAAAATATAAAATTTCTTATAAAATTTATGTAATTGCCTCACTATCTCGAAAAAGATAGAAATTAATTAATTCAATAATATAGTCGTTCATATTGTTCATTGATAATATCTTGTTTAAGAATAAAAAGAAAACATTAAACATCTGTATTAATCAAGATTTTGTAACACGTGTCAAGACAGTGACGATAGAAAGTCAAAATAGTCGTCAAAATGTTAAGAGTTGCTGTTATTTCAATAAGATTATTTCTTCAAATAAACATGATTTGCAGAAATAACATTATATATCATACATAGTTTAAAAACACCTAGATATTCTGTTTATTTTTATTTTGTATAATAATAGTCAGTGATCGCTAATTTATTTGTATAGAGAAAAATATTCATGCGATAAAAAGAAACATATTCATCACGAAAGTGCTATATTGGAATCTTAATTTTCTCCATAAAAGAAAATCTAGTACAAAAGCTTATTTTATTTCTTACTTATCTATCTACCAACGTTCTTATTCTGGTACAATACTATTTATTTAATATACTGTATATTCTAGACATTAGTATACGTTGTTGCATCCAGGTTATTATAGCATGAAAGGCGCCGATCGTGATCAATAATGACCGTATGAATAACAGCATTCAGATCAACATGCATCGACATATACCACTGTTATATAAACGATCTCGTCGTTTACTTTATTCATATTCTTATAATGCGAGTAACGTTCGTCGATCACTATCACATAAACAAAAGTTAAATGGAGTTAAATCAGATCAAAGCTTCCAGTCGAGACACTCAAAAGTTAGCGAGAGTGATGAGCTTACAAATGATATAGACACAGTTGAAAATGTTATCGTTACATCAAGACAAAATAGAGGATATTTTGGAAAATGTTGGACAATTTGGAATGAAATTATTGAAGGAATATCGACTTATACCTTTGGTAACGATAAAGTACAAAATGAAAAAATACGAGCAAAATTTATATTACGAACAGTATTGATTTATATCATTTTTATTACAAATATATTTATATCATCAGTCAGCATGTATTCGACAGACGCATTTCGTCTAACAAATAGTTTTGAACAACGAATTATTGGTGCTCTGTTCGACATGGACCGTGGAGCAGAAGCACTTGAAGAACCGTTGCCAAAAGACTTAGAGGAAAAATATGCACATTTATGGAAAATTAATTTTACGAGTATTACCAATTTTCGAGAGGTACTGATGGGAATGATAAAACGGAAGATCGACAGCTGGAATTCCGCCATTGTCGCTTTTTCTCGATATTCAAAATCAAATCTGATTTTCGACATTGTCGAGTTTCAGGTTGTTTTTCGGCTATTGTCGTAAGTCCTCGTAATTTCGACAATTGTCGAAAATCCATCGGCATCTCGACAAATTACTAAATATTAGTAAAAGTAGTTCAAGTGGCACAATATCAAAAACGTTCTTCATAATGTTCACATTTATCGAAAGCAATAGATTAAAACAGAATCAGTGAACTGTAGCCTTTTCCAATAATCCAAACAATAACTTTGTACGCAGTCCCTCTGCCTGTCTCTTTCCTTAGTCTATCATTTCACTTCAGTTACAAGTGAAATGAAATAATCATAATCTACTAGTCTGATCGTATAATATTGAAAAATGATTCCTGGTATTATTTAGAATACACAGATTATGGATTATAAAAACACAGTGTATTATTTTATTATTATGCACTGTGTATGATATTAAAAATTTCACTTCCAGTACAACTGAAAATTACTGTCGAAATTCCGTTGGATTTTCGGCAATTATCGAAGAGATAAGAGGCATAAGAGGCAAGTAAGGACAAGTACTTACAAGTAAACTTACTTCTGGCAAAAAGGCAAGTACCGGCTTCCTTACGCAGACGAAGTACTTGATCCAAGTACGTTCTCTAGGGAGATGGCGATGTTCTAGGATATCATGGAAATGATTAATCAGCTGTTTTAACATTCGAAACGGCTGTAATACTGTTTTTGATATGATGTGATGTATTTTGAATTTAGATATGGACATTTCTCAATATTTCATTAGTCAACACATTATTTCAATCATACAAATGGTACAACAGAGGTTGTTTTCCACATTTCTTCCAAAGTCTATGCTCGTTTAATTCTTTGCTATATTTATTACAGCGATTGATTTGGCTCATCCAGTAAAATGGCTACTGTATCATAATCTTTTAATTGGTGTGCCAAGGTATAGTTCTTCTGTCCCTCTAATTGGTCTGTCGATAGAATAGGATATTGTTCCTTTCTACAGGATTCGACAAGTACGTTCAAGACGTTGGCCTTGCAATACACACCAACGTTTTTTGGATGAAATTACCGATTGTTATGGAGCATACACTGAATCAAATGAAGAACGAGAACCATGTAATCTTTAATATATATCAGTTTAAAATTTGCACGTAATTAACAGCATATTTTCTTCTTTAGTTGGTCCATTGACCGATCAATCATTTCGTCAACGTCCACTCAAACTACGTCAGCCATGGAGATATCAGAGTCCAGTTATTACAAAAAGTGGCATAGTCAAAGGCCGTTTTGCTACTTACGGTGGTGGAGGTTATTATGTTGATCTAGGTAGAAATTGGATCAATATAGGGACTAAAATATGATAATATATAATATCTTTGTACAGGCATTTATAATCGAACATTTCGTCGTGTTATTGAAGAATTAGAATATTTAAGATCAGAGAAGTGGATCGATCATGGTACGCGCGCTCTGATAATTGATCTTGTATTGTACAATCCAAGTGTCAACTTGGTCAGTATAATATAGCGATGTCTCTTTTATTCAATAAATAAATATAACTTTTTCTTTTTATGTTGTAGTTCTGTTACGTTAAATTAACGATTGAATTACCAGAAACTGGTGGAGTATTTCCACAATATAAAATTGAGGCTCGTCGATTATTGCGTTATTTTACACTCATCCATTCTTTTGTTTCCGGTTGCGAAATTAGTTGTGTTTGTTTTACGATATTTTTTCTCATCGCCGAAATGATTAAAATAATAAAAATGAGATGGAAAATATTTTTAGGATTATGGAATTTAATGGATATGCTTTTTTTGACCATATCCGTTCTTATAGTCTACGTTAATCTTAAACGTATTTTAAACGTCAACGGAAATGTCAACGAAAGTGGAAAAAAGGTGTGGGAAACCAATGGTAAGTGGTTCAGTTGTACAATTATTGCATAACGATAAGCTGTGTTTATACTCAGTAAACCTACAGTTGACTATTCAGGTGGGCAAATCTTTGTGATCTTGTAGAATCTCATATCATTTTACAAAATTTCTCGAAATTCTAGGAGATTTCATATGAAGCAGAGTTCCTAATTCTATATAAGATTTTTCATGATAACTTTTGTGGAGAAACTTGTAAAATCTTATGAGAAATTTATCTGAACATTGAAACTGATATGGCTGCTTTTTTGCTATCAATCTTCCTCCCTCTCGCTGTTTTTTCGTTTTTTTAATATTTTCTAGCATAGTTAGGATTATTGTCCTGGGATCGTATTTAGTCATATTTCTAAGCTTTGCACTTTATTTTGTACACAGCTGATCGCCCTAGCGGAACTTGTTGTACGCAAGATCTTGGGAACAAATTTCAAGAACTTGAGCGAATCCACTCAAGATGTTGCGAGCGAAAAATGTTGCTTAAGTGTAAAATTCTCCTTACTTTTCGGTTCATTTATGACAATCATAGCCATCAGATATACGACCATATAGAATCATGGACTCTTCCTTGCACAACTATGTTCAGAGAGGGAAAAAATTCTAAGTGATTGTAAGTGCGAAAGTATTCACACTTATATTTACACACGAGTGTAAAACGATGATTCAAGAATTTCGAAAATCTTGAGTACAAAATTCAATCACTCAAGATCTTGACTTCTTGAGATTTCTTGAATTCTTACATTTTCTTATCAAGATCTTACTGGAAAAATCCAAGAAGTCAAGATTTTGCATACAAGAGGTTCCACTAGAGCGGATAAGTTGAAGTGAGAAAAATTGTTGGTTTGATCTCTTATTATGCTCAATAGCAAATTTTTTTCCAACCAAAACTAGGAAAAATACGACAAAAATTTCAAAAGGTATCTCTTTTTACCCCAAAATACTTTATATTGTAGCAGTACGACTTCTGCAGTACGATGATTCATCAATCTTGTGTCATCTTGTAAGATGGTATAAGGAGAGAACAAATGTAGCTCAACACTCTATGTCGCAAGACTCAAGAAGTCATATGAACTTGTAATCTTATGATCGTGTACGATCTTGTTACTGCTTGCTGATCGATTTAGTAAATTCTAATAATAAAAAGTGACAAGAAATAGTATGATCTTACATGTTCTTATGTCAAAATTTTGTAAAATCATATCAGAAGATCTTATTATAAGATTTTAGAATACAATAGCAGATGTTGTAAGATCTTAGAAGATGTGTTTCAAATGGGTATAGATCAGCCGACTTCTCAATAATAGGATTTACATTTGAATACTTTTAGTGTATAGTATGACACATGATACGACATTAGCGCCAAGACGACGAGATCAAGCTTTATTCGATACACTCATGGCTTTTTTATCATCATTAAGCATCATAAGAATATTTAAATATGCCGATTTTAGTATTGATCTAATCTATATCAAAGCAACATTGAAACTATGTTTTGGAGATTTATTTGGTTTTCTCATCATGTTTATAGCCATTTTGATTGCATACGCTCAATTTGGTAACTTAGTTCTAGGTAAATGCTTATTTTCAATTAATATATATAAATTTTCATCGTTCTTCTCTTTCATAGGAGCTCAAGTTCCCTCATTTTCGACAGTTGGAAATGCTTTTGTATCTTTGTTTCGCACCGTATTGAGTGATTTTGACTATAAGGCTATTGAAGAAGCAAATTCAATAATTGGACCTATTTACTTTTTCACTTATGTGTTCATTATCGTCTTTGCCTTATTAAATATGCAACTGGCTATTCTTATCGGTACATTTTCAGATGTTAAACAATTAAAAGATGAATATAAACCATTACGAGTTCAACTGTGGCCAGTTGTTAAAGATAAAATTAAAGCATTTTTAAACGATAATCCACGAGTTCATGAGAGATTAAAATTTATTACACGATTTTTACTAGCAGAATGGAATGAACGACATACGATCGGATATCAAATTAAAAAACTGAGAGATATAGGTTATAAAAGAAAAATTATTGATAAACTGTTAAAAGATTTTGATCAAGAAAAAGATATTATGATTATGACCGAAGAAGAGCGAAAAGAATTTCGCGATTTTGCTCAACAAGAATATTTACAACAAAAAGAAATGTTAAAAGGATTATTTCAACATGGGTATGCACACACTAGATCAATTAAAACAATCTACATATTAAATACTATTATTTATTTTTAGAATGCCGTTGAAATATTTAATTGAAGAGCAAGAATTTCATTGGCGAGCGAGATCTTTTTGTACCCCACAGGACTGGAAAACATTACAGTTTCGTTCATTGCGATTTGAAGAACTGTTAACGCTAACTGAGGCCAAGGTGATTTATGCTCTTACATCCTCAAATGAAGCAAAAAAGAAACCATAATGCATAAAAAAAATATAATTTGCTGATGAAAGATTATGATTTACGGCATTAGAAATACATTTGCGAATTGCGTATATATAAGAAATTTGAGGCTTAACGTGAATATTGTTTCAGCACTACAGTATCATCTTTTATATTCGTTGTATTGCTAAATCAACAGCAAAACATGTATAGAATCGAAAATGCCTTAAAAAAAAATAAGTAGAAGAGGAATATGCGAACAACTGTTAATTTATTAATCGGAACATGTGGTGAGACCTTTTCATTCTACAATTTTTTTATCTAGTTGGTGTTTTCAATATTGAATCTGTAATGCGTATCTCATTTATCATCAGACTAGAGAACGATAATATATTGAAAGACAAAGACGAGATGGATCAAAAAGACCATTTAATGTCGTACAGATAACAACAGCAACAATAACAGCAGAAAAAAGAGAAAATATAAAAATATCTTTTTAAAGCGTGGAACCTTTTCTCTTTTCATATAGAATAGACATAGAAGGTTCTTTTTCTTATTCATAAATATATATAAATTATACATATGATTTAATAATAATCTATTGTCGAAATGGATGAATAAACTAATAGTATAAATATATATTGATCATGTACAATTTCTTTCAAAATTTTTTGTAATAAATTCGTCTGAAAATAGTGATAATAAGTATGTATAAACAAAACAAAAAATATTTTTATGTTGTCAAATTAAAGAGAGTGTTATCGGTCCCATTTTCATTAATCATTATGATGAACAAATAAAATATACCGTCATCAAATTGTACACGTTGTGAATCATGTCTTTGTAAACTTTTGAAAGTTTATGATTTTCCTTACCGTTGAAGAGTATTAACCTTTTTGGGTAAAGCAAGCATATTTAGAATTCTGAGATGTGTCGTTTTTGTTTAGAAATACAGCAATTTATAAACTCAACACATTTCTTGCGTTGAGTGATTCAATAACGTTTTTAAGTATTTACTTTATAATTCTCTGTACGGTTAGAAATGTGTGGTGACTGTTATAGGATAGCAATCCCGACATTAAAGAGATAATTATCCAGCACATAATTTAGAATACATCTGAAAAAAGAATTTATGTTAGTTTCTTTCATCAACTTCCTATTTTAACACCTTTTTAGTGAATGGTTAGTTGGATGACTCGTAAAATGATACTGCTTTCTTACCCAATTTATTGGATAAATTATTAATTTAGATTAAAAAAAAAAGTACAACTGTTGTTTGTTTTTTTCCCCTCTCTTTTCAACTATATATCATATTTTCACTGACAATAACAACATTCCCTCCCTCCATCAAATTATCATTTAACCTTGGTGTAGTGCTGCTATTTATTATAGACTTTCACATTTTTTCTGTTGTTCTGTAATTTTTTTTCCATTGGTTTAATATTATTATTTCCAACTATGTTTATTAGTCTCTCTCTCCTCCCGCTATATACTACTCAAGATATTTCTATTATAAACAAACAAGTCATCATACATGCATGAAAAATAGATAATTGTGTGTGTCCATGCGAGAGAGAGGCTTTGCTGTTCTTGATATCGACAACGTGGTAATATAATACACAGTTTACTAAATGATGTTACTCACTAGATAAATATAGAGAAAAGAACAAAAAAAAAAGACTGATGCCATAACAGGGGAATTCTCAGTAGTTCTAATTTAACCTTACTTATCTTCTTGACTGATTTGAAGAAATTTCCGAAGATTTTAATCTATAGACTTTTTCTTTTATAAAGATAAGTCTTGATATTAAATAAAATAAGGATAATGTAAAGAATTGCGTTGTTACTATTTAGTTAGTATCTAATTCATTTTGTACATGTAGTTTCAATTGATATACAAATAGATAATGAGTCAGAATGCAATTTTGTTTATAAACAATAAGTCAGGCACATACGTGATGATAATCAGTGTACTGTCATTCAATTTTAGGTATAAATATATTGTAATATTAAATATTTATTTAAAATGGCTCGTTCGACGTTTATTAGTTTTGATAATGATCAATCCTCACACAATTACTCACCAAATGCAAAGGAAAGAGAGTCTTTTTTTAACGATCATACTACAACCGGTGTCCCAGCATCAAATAAAATATTACATTTTCATCATCGTCTAATGCCCACCATATCATCAAGTAGTCGTACTACAGCAATGCCAACGATCATTTCAGCAACAACACAACAACAGCCGATTATAGGCGGTAATAGAAAGCTTCTTACTCCGCAAATAACGTTTTCCTCTGCTGCTGCTGCCACTACTCAATCGAAAGATGAGAACAATTTTTTGTTTAACAACATATTGGATTCTGAAGATAGTCTAGATAAATTTTTACCAACAACACCTGTTGATAATAAAACACGTTTAAATCCAAAAACGAAACGAAATATTCGAGGAAAACGTCGTTCAACCGGAATTCATCCAGAATCTATAGTAGCACAAACTTCAGATGAGGTAAATAATTTCTAAAAAAAGCGTTCATCGGTTGGTTGATTAGTGAAAACTTATATATTTTTGTTTTTAATTAGGTTTTTTCTCCGGGTCGTGAGGATGATTCACAGCCGACAAATGATCAAATAATTATACGCCAAACGTCTAATTCTGATTATCATGATGTAAATAAGTTGGTATGTTTATTGTGTAGATATGTGACAAGAATGGTTAAACATGTATTTATCCATATTTCAGCCTGTAAGCCCGCAATATTTTACCGTAGACAGAGTTAGAGGGTAAGTAGTAAGAATCATTTAAGATGTCTTCATCGGAGAAGATATTAATTTTCAATAGACCATTGAATTCCAACACATCTGTCGATGAGAGTAGAAGAACATTGCTAATTCAATCAACACCAGGTAATATACAACTTTTTCTTAGTAAGACAAAAATTACATACAACTACAAAATATAGATTCTCCTTACTCAACGACAACTACAAATTTTAATTCGAAAATATCACCAACTTCAGTTGGTTCTTCTATGATATCTAAAACCTTCGTTCCCGAAGAATTTGTATTCAGAACGCGGGTAAGTTCTAGTAATAGAAATATCATACACTTTTTAAAGAAAACTTCTATAATTATCATTAACTGTACAGCAATCTCAAGAAGATAATAATCAACGACTATATCTAGAAGAAAGAATAAATGCACTTGAAACATTATTACTGGATAAAGACTCAATTATTTACGATTTACAACGAAAATTAGACAATTTGACGAGAGTATGTTAGCATGTTTTGAACTGTCATTTAAACTTGTTTCGTATACTTTATTGATTTAGGACTTATCGGAAGCTGAACAAGAAATATATGTATTACACAAAGATAAACTATCGCTCATTAGAGCTCTAAGTGTTCTTCCAGCGAGTCCACCTACAACACCATCAAAAGGCTGATTTCTATCATTCTTATGTTCTGAAAAGACAATATATGTACAGATATGAACAGTTTTTTGTTTTGTCTTTGTTGATATTGTCTAAATTTTTTTTTATAAATGGTCTCTATATTCACAACTTAAATAATTATAACCGGTGAAATTCACACAAAAAGTCTTAACATAATTAGGACTGCGTAAACTGAGCATTGTTTTCATTTGAATTCAAAACTGAATTAATTGTATCTTTCAGAGTATCATCCGTTTGAAGAGTATGTATAGTTAGTTAATAAACGACAAAGATTAATTAATAACTAGAGCCTTCTGTTGTTGTCATCATGCATGAGCAATAGTCTATGTAAATAGTATTCTTTTTCAAATATATGTTTCATCATTAAATTGTAAAATTACAAGCATTCGTATGTTATTCTAAAATTCTGATTTTTACTCTTTGTACAATATCATGTCGATCATTTATAACTCAATTGCGTGGTCAATAGTCGTTCTATCTTTAAATATTTATAAAGGTTAGTCTGTTAAAATACCAGTAGATTATGAATTATTTGTTATCACCTTCTAACTTTTAGTTTGCGGTAGTCCTACTCGGCACACTAATCCAGCGATATGTCGATTAGTTCAGCTTGACATTCCGCCATTAGTTGCTACCACTTTGACAAATATTTCACTTCCTAATAATTCCACTTGGTTATTTTATAACACTGAAAACATCTGTAATCGAAAACCTGTCTATCGTTCGGTATGGAACAAAGATTGGTAAGTTACAGTATCAAAATATAGATGTATACTCATATATGATTGTTCTGTTCATATTGTTAAAGGTATCAATTGATGTCACCAACGAATCAATGGACATTCTACGATATGAAAAATATGGTATATGAAGAAAGTCCTCTTGTATGGTGTTCAGCTTGGGATGCAGTACCCCTATTTTCAATGCCACTCAGTTATTTTCAACATCCAGTACGAGTGCCAAAACAGCGATGGCAAAGAATAATAGTTTATGAGGAAAAAACATATGATAAACACAATATTACGTACAAAAACATGCACGTGCCAAGTAAGAGAGAGAATAGATTTTGAAAGGAACCATAGCTACATAATTGAAGTGCTGTTTTTTCTTTTTGTTTAGGCATGAATCTTAAATGTTTTCAACCTCAAAAAGTTGATTGTGATACAAAATTATTAACAATTTTGTTCGATTTGACGAAACGAACCAAAAAAAATGATTTGAAACAAATGAAATTGTTTGCCAAAACGATGACATGGCTTTTATCCGAAATGTGTGAGATCAAAATATCTGTAACCACTATTCGACATTCTCTCGAAACAATAAAACCATTCGATGATTTTAGTGTTGATAATGAAAATTTATTCGATGTCATCGACACACTAAAACTTGAAGATGAAAAATCGGTAAAATCCCCATGGTCGATCCAATGGCCAGATGCCATACGATTTATTGTTACTAAAGTATTTAAAAATACTTTTCAATTACCACTTAAGTTAAATAATCGAACAAAAGCGAAATTACGTAGTAAGATAAAAGAGTTAGTTTTAACACCTAAGAAGCGAAACGCCTCACAACATTCACAATTTTGGAATGATTGGAATATAACTGCTGCTGATAAGCTATTAACCATGCGAATCGTTACTGAAACAGAAAATCTAAGCAGAAATAGACGTGATGTTGTTTCGACGAACAGTGAAGAGCAAGTGCTATTAATTTTATCTGCACGATCAAACTCTATCTTTGAATTCAATGATAAATATGAACGCTTGGAACAATTCGTATCAAATATTAATAAAAACATTAATAAAACAACAAATTTTACACATTCCAAATCAGTTCGTCTTGTGTTTGTCGATTTTGGTTCCATTTCGAATCAAAAAATTCATGAAATGTATCATTCATCTTTTCTAGTCAGAGCAAAACATTCATTATCATCCACACCAAGACGATACAATTACATTGAAACATATCAAGATTTATTCGATTCTGTACATACCTATTTATTCGACAACGTTCAACGTCTATATCGATCACCCTTCAGTCACCTTAACCCATCTCTATTAGAAACGACTCGATTAAAACAAAAAAATGTCACCAATTCAAACGTTTGTCAAATACTAGTTTTAGAAAATGAAACAGGTGAAAGTAACAGTACAAATAATAATCATCGTTCACGTAAAATTCTCAACACATTTGAATATACTTTTTACAAAACGCATTACAACTGTTATACATCATCGGTTTACAGATCAATTGCAAATCGAAATATGTATCTACAGAAGGATGCTGCTAATCGGTGGATAATCGTGTTAGTCGATCCAGTATCAACTATGCCATCATCTTTCGAGTTCAAAAAAGAAAACTTGGTTAATGCGATGAGTACCATTTATTCTGGTGAGTAAAAAAGGCTAATCTATAAATATTCTTTCGATTATATTTTTACTCTATTGAGATTTGGAATATTCAACTCAATCTTCATTCGGAAACTGGACAATCATAAATGATGATTTAGCAGAAATTTTTAATGTCACCATCCAGGATCTACCGTCCATCGCTCCATCTTGTTCTAAACCTGGAGTTGAAATACTTTTTCAAAGCATCAATATCTATTTACAAAATGATCTTGAACCAAACGGAATTATTAATTGGTCATTCAAAAACTATAGTTTCAATACTTCATATGATAATATGACAAGTCATTTTTCATGCAATACGTTTGAAATATCTTGTACGGGACTCGATCTGCTTGTATTAATTGATTTATCTCGTAGTGCTGAAAGTTGGAAATATTTGACAGGAGATTATCCAGAGCTACTCTATCATTTGCGTACATTTCTATATGTATTATTGTCATATCTTGATTCGGAGACACTTCGTTTTGGAATGATAATTATCCTTAGTAACGAAGATAGACTAATAATGCCAATTGAAACAGTTAAAGATAAAGGTTCCGTTATCAGAAATGTCAATATGACCCTTCAAACTCTCTTATATAAAGTTGGACAATCTACAATATCACAGAGCCGTATGAGCGAAACTATTAGTTTTGCAAGCGATCTATTATTGAATAATTCGTTGTCAAACAATCGACATGTTCTTCTAACAATACCAACAAATATCAGTTTATCTTATAGTATAGATGAGATTTCTCTTATTCGAGACGTTATTGATAAATATTCTATGGAACAAATTCGTTATATAGTTTTAGATCCTATGCTTCGCACTAACAACTATATGAGAAATAAACAATTTTATTTAAGAGAATTGATTCTTCGTAGTATGGCATCCAAACCGTATATTCTAAATTATTTTTCATCTTATGGTGCTCACCGTGATCTTACGTTCGGATTAGTATTTGAAATTCTTGACACTTTATGCGGAACACTTTCTTTTCGTTGAGTGACTGTATCGTAATCGGCTCTTAATTCCACTTCTGCAGCAGACTAACGTCAATGATTATTCTTTGCTATGATGAAATAACGAAATTTTGTAAATATATAATTGATTAAAACAAAGTGCTGATTTTTTCTCTTTTCACTACAAGACAAAACTTGAGAATGTTTTATCTTGTAGTCAAATTCCGATAAGTATTTGTTAGAAAGCACGCATGTATGTGTGGTATATCATACTAATCAATTGTTGATTGTAAATTTTATATTTTTGAGCTGTTTTTGACGGTTTAACAAAACAAACAAACAAAAAAAAAATGAAGATACAAATATTTTAAAAACGCATATACTGTATCACAGAGAGAAGTTGTTTTTTTCCTATTATTTAATAAAAAGAAACCCATTGATATCATACGAGACAAATTGTAATGTATATGTATATATACACACATATATATATATATATATATATAACGAAACAACAACAGAAAAATAAAATGATTTACATATGAATTTAGAGAGAGAAAAAAATTCAACAAATAACAGCAAGAAAAAAAACCAGCGAATTAGACAAAATTTCACTTTATAGTATCAACAACAGATATCATAAACAGTTCTAGAACAGAAGAAAAAAAGATTAACAATAATAAATACATATATAAAGAGAAAAACAAGTACAAAGTGCTATTTGATATGTCGAAAACGAAAAATCAGACTTTTAACATCAATATTGAGAAGAATATTTTGTATTGAACTAAAATCGATTTTCTGTGAACAACCTTTTTCTAATGTATCCATTATTATGAATGATGCGATAACTTGTTAAGACAATAGTCAAAATAGTACCAGATATAGTACAATATACACTAGCTAATATAATAAAATACACTATGATTTAAGTCGAACGATAATTTAGTAAAAACTGAACAATCGTATTTAATTTTGTTAATGAAGTATTTATTGCTGGTTGTATTATTATTTAAGCAATAAACAAAATGAGGAGGAAAATTATGATCACAGTTATCTGCAGTAATTTCATCACATCGTTATTTTAATTCATGAGTTGTCTTTGGTGTTACATCTTCTATCTGATCGTCATTTACTTGTTTAATCAATGATACATTAGTTTTTTTCTGAGTCACCTTTACTCGTTTTGTTTTACCAAGTGAAGTCCCGGTTGAAATCCTGCTATTCTTCCTTCGCTATAAAAAGAAAACAAAAAATAAATTGTACATGCATACACAACGCTTTAGCAAGTTAAGATGCTATGTACAGCATTTTAGAGCACAAATCTAAAACATTTTCACGTTCAAATTAGGACCATTAAATTAATTAGAATTAATTAGTATCATTAAATATATGCGAATGGAAGGGAAGCAGGCTGCAGCTTATACATGCTCTCATACGTAGTGCCATCATCTATCCAAGTCTATAGCTACGGCGCCGTAATGGCATTGCAAATGGCGGAATGATGCTTTATGGACAGTATATAGCACGTAAGAGCGCTATAACAGGCCATAAATCTAGTAGAATTTATGTGTTTATATTACGTGCCGTGTCGTTTACGGTCGCCGTATATAGTTGACTATAAACTAATAATAAAACAGAAGAGTCTGTAGTGCGTACACGGCTCCGAGCCACGGTAGTCAAAGGCACACGTGCCCATCACCTCTTTTATTCTGCTATCACTTATACAAGTATTTATAATTGAAAAAGCTTATATTCCGAGGTACAACACGTTTGACTAGAAAAATGAGACTAACGCATATTTAGAAAGTTCAAAACTCCGTGATGACACAATATTTTTTCGAACGAAAAATCTCATTTTTGTAAAAGACTGTACTTTTCTGTGAAAAATGAAAATAGGAATGCTTCTAACCTTCAAATATGCTTTGCGATCCTGAGAATGGCATTAGGTCATTCACATGACACTAGTCTAATTGTGGACTAAGACAGTAATTAATTATTGAGCTCATTTGATCAAAGAGAGTAAAAAAGTATTTTATCTCCGTGAACCTGTAGCTAAATATGTAGTATTGGAGTACTTTTCCATCATAAGCGCACTTTACGGCCGGTTACGGTGTCGCTTCAGACTGCTATCATAAACAAAAATAGATACGATAGCTGGAAACGGCCGCTGGAAATCACCGTTACTTAGCATTGAAGACTGTAGGAAACGACCACGAGAGCTGGCAGCTGTAACTGGCCATAAATTACTGTTTAAGATCGTGTTTCAGTCACCCGGGTATCTGTTCTTCAACTTTCATGCAAAAAGAGGTAAAAAGAACTTTTATTAGATATCGATGAGTGCGTCGATTATAGATATATTATTTAAGCGGAGACTAGCAAAAATACAGCCAAATACCGCCTTTTATGTTAATTGAAGATTGCCATTGCCAATCCTACCTTAGTATCCACTGTTACTGTTTTTTGATCATTGAAGTTGCTAAAAGAATATGAGGTTTCAGAACATCTATGCGTACACTTTAATTCAATTTTCACTGGATATAGCGCAAAGTTAGGTTCTAGTACGTAGATTCTTCTTTTGACGATAGTAAAGACATATTATACATAGTCATACCTTGCATAGCGCGTTAGACGTGTACAAAATTGATTCCACCTAAAAATAGCAGATAATGGTCAATTAGAACTGCTTCAAAGAGGCTGAGCACACCAAATTACCAGTGTACTTTTTGTCCTGAAATTTTTTCTGACGATAACAGTTGGATTGAAGACATGTGTTGTACGGGAAAATTTTTTGTCAATGGATCATCGTTGTGCATCATAAACTAAGAAGGTAAAAAGCAAATTTCAATCTAATGTCATGTTAATAACAAAGACTATAACAAAGATGATTTACCTCTTGAGGAGTGAACACTTGATCGCAATTAAAACAGTGAACGCAACGATAGTCTGGTTCAGTAAACCATAATGGAAACAGCTGTCCAGTCAATATTATTTCTTTATTGTTTATGGTTTTGGAATGTTTTATGACTAATTTTGCTATTTCATCTGTCGCAGTACATTCTCTCGCCTTCATGGCTTTTTGCAGATCAACGCTTCTTGTACGACAAATTGGTAATGTTAATTCGACTGGCTTCGGTTCAGATTGTGATTGTGATGGTTGATACCTATGAATGTTTGTAGCAAAACTGTTATTATTGCTAGTACTTTTAGCCTTCACTGTTATCGATTCAAGACTGGGATTTCTCAGTACTGTTGGCGTAGAAGAAGAGAAAACAGGATGTTTAGCATGTAATATTGTAGGCAATGGCACTAAGTTTGACTGAGCTTTACGCATGACTAATTGTGGCTTATTTAAGCTGCTTGCTGCCGCTGTCAAAGTTGTTGGAGATAAATCTGGAGTTTGTTGGGTATTGAAACTAGAAAACGTTGGAGCAAACGGTTGATGATAGTGTGAAGATTGCGATTTTGTGCATGGCGAACTAATCACTGGCGCTTCTTGTTTGCAAGTTGAACGATATCGATCGATGTCATGTGGATGTCGTGTGCGTTGTTGTTGTCGTAGTTGGGGATGAGCGAATTCCGGTGGAGCATTGAAGATTGTTTGAGACTTCCAAGGTATTTTTTTTGGCGTGTGGGTACCTATCATACCCGGTGTGTTAATAAATGAATTTGACGATAGTGGACCGACATTCGTATTCGAATAATTGTTAGTGGTACTCTGATCATTATGGATAAATGGTGTTTGAGCAGTTGTCCTGCAAGAATTAATATGTTGTCTATTATCAAGACGTTGTTGTTTCGGTTGACTCATATAAGAATTTTCTGACATATTACGTTTCATACTAGGCGGATGTGTCTGTGGTATCGAGGTTTGGCGATACATTTGTGCGTTTTCTCCTCCTAAATGACTGCAACTTGTGTATGTTGGCTGCGAAGTAGCTTTGAAGTAAAGGAAAATGAAAAAAGTTTAGAGATAATGAATATTGTTGAAAAGCTTAGTGTACTAAACAGCTTTGTATACATGGGGCTCACAGAACACTAATTTTTTTCCATCCGAAGAAAAACAAAATGTATCTATTTTTTGAAATTCGATATGATTATGAAGTTAGATGCAATTTTTTAATATATTAATTAATTACTTTTTCTTCGTACTATTTCTTTATTTATTCCAAACGTTTCGATTGATACTTCAATCTTCTTCAGTGGATAACAAAACATAAATTAAATTGATTAAAATTATATTAACAAAACAAAACGAACTGAACAGACAACTGTTTTCTTTTTTAAAAGCTATTAAAACTATTTAAAAACTATTTAAAAAACAACTGGGGTTGTTTTTTCCCCTTTTTGTAATTCGACTTGACAGTCGTTTATAGTTTATATCATATTTTATATCATATATCATATTTTAGTTTTATTATCGACCGACAAGTCGAATTACAAAAAGGGGAAAAAACAACCCCAGTTGTTTTTTAAATAGTTTTAATAGTTTTTGAAAAAGAAAAAAGTTGTCTGTTCAATTCATTTTGTTTTGTTAATATAATTTTAATCAATTTAATTAATGTTTGTTATCCATTGAAGCAGATTGAAGTATCAATTGAAACGTTTGGAATAAATAAAGAAATAATACGAAGAAAAAGTAATTAATTAATATATTAAAAAATGTATCTATTCATTGTATGCCTTAGCAGAAAAACTTCTGAACTGAAAAAGAGGAGGATGCTTTAACACATAATGTATCGATAGCTCGAGGTACGTTTTAAACTCGAGAGCACAAAGAGATGCTATAAAGAATTTTTTTTTTCATTGGACTTTACGTCAAATGTAGATAAAAGAGTTTTTTCTCCGTATGAAAAAAGGACGTCTATATCGGAGAAATGTGAGTCGCTTGTTGTTTTGAGCATGAACAACCCTAGACAAAATGTTTTTGTTAAAACTGATAGGATTCTTATAAGAATCTTATCAGTTTCTTATATAAGATTGTTTAAGATTTCCCATTGACAGTCGTAAGTGTCTTATAAGAATCTTATAAGAATCTTATAAGAATCTTATAAGATTTTCATAAGAGGCTCATAAGAAAAACATAAGAAGGACCAAAAATTCTTATGTTATTAATATCTACTAGAAGGCATCTTATGAGTCGGCTTTTGCGATTTCTGTTATGATTAAGTTACTTCTACTTGCTCTCAAATCTTTTGGGCTAGTAAGTGGCCGTAACGGTCATTTATTCTGATGACTTGTGAGTCGTATTCGCAAAACTGTTATTTTTAAAAATATAAAACTTTTACTAGGATGTATTAACTAGTTAATCGGGCAATATTTTAAGTGACTTACATTCCTATCTAAAATTTTTGTTTAACAATTTTTCCACTTACCTGTTGTATGAGTTGACTGACTACAAGATGTAAATGAGAGATTTTTCGCTTCGTAAGCAATATGTTGCGGAGTCACAGTAGGCCTAGTAAATGGTATAGGTTTTAAATTCGATTGATGCACGGAATTAGCTGATGTAAACGTTGGCTTTTGAATTGAAGATACCTTCACGTTTGATGCCTGTTGATGAACTGTCGATGTAGAACGTGGTAATAAATAGAAGTCGTATTCTAACTGTTGAGAAGCTGATTGATTCGAATACTGAGTATTTCTGCATGAATTCTGATTCGTCCATATCGGATGAGTGGATGTTTGATAACTATACTGATGCTGCTGATGATTTGAAGCTCCCGCTGTCAATGGTTCCGTTTGCCGGAGCTGTGTTGTTGTTATTGCTGGAGTGTCAGATGGATTACAACAAACATCGTACATCGCTGTTTTTGTTTTAGGTATCGACAATGGTAAATGTTTAGATAATTGATTTGGATTTGGAAAATCAATCGTAGTTGAAGAGTGTAGCATATATTCAGACGGACATCTTGGAGGTAGAGTTGGTATCCCTATGGAAGCTAAACTCGAATTCGATGATCTTCTCGAATTACACGTCCTTGCCGATGTTGTTCTGGGCAAGATATAATTATATGGTGTGGAAATTTTTGATAAAGAATTATGTATTTGATCTGTGAAGTGTGAGTTTTGTTTTTCAGGCAATGGAGAAGATAAAGAGATTGCTGTGGTTGATGCGGATGCCGTTAGGCGCTGTCGATCTGATAGAGGTGTAAAAAAAGCACGATGAGATATTTTATTTGTTTTTACCGGCGTATGTGGTGCTGAATGGGTAATATTATAAGGTGTGCGCTCAACATCAATATCTAAAGCAAAAACATCAATGTATGATAGGAATTAGTCGTATGTCCAGATAAGAAAATTTACTTTGATTTATGGGATTCATCTCGAGATCATAAACATTTTCTTCAACATCCACAATCATTGGATATGCTTCTTCTGTGATATCAATAGGCTCCTCTTTTATAGTTGGTTCATCAGTGATAGCATTGCTTGTATTTAAGCTATTCAGATTAGAATTACTCGAGGTAGCCAGAACCACACTATTTGAAGACTGACTCTTAGTACTTGTGCAATTATTATAATGATATGTCGGTACACTATTTGACCGTTTCAATGATGCTGTAATGGTTTTCTCAATTAAATTTTTTCTCGCATGTTCTCCATTATCTTTAAATAATAATGTTTTTGATCGATGCAACTTCGCATTAGAACGATATCCAGAATGTGAACGAACGATTGTGTCAACATTGATCATTGGTGATGATGATACGAAGTTTTTTCGAGAACATTTTGTATTCGAAATTTCTACATTATTAAGTATAATGTTAGTGCATTTACTATCGACAGAAGACGAATTCGATGTCTCATTATTATCGTTCGTATCGCTATTATAAGAATCTAATATACGTCGTTTAAATGATAAATTACGGTTCAAGATACAAGTCTTTGAGTTTGTTGGATGACAGCAATTATCATTCGATTTCATTTGCTCTTCTCCGATAGACTTCTCTTTAAATTGTTTACTAACCAATGTTTTCGTGTTTGAATGACAAATACTAAAGAATAAAAATAAAATAGTCATGATTTTGAGTTACAAGCAGTTTTTGCAAAGCTTTTCTAATCTGTTGGCATGTATCTGCTTCATCTGTCATGATACATGAGACAAAACGTATTAGAATCAACTAGATGTTAACCTTCTCAGAAATCTAAGTCTCAATTCAATAAAATAATACTTCAGTTGTATAGTAGTCTGATTTGTTTTATACCTTGTTAGATCATTTTTGCTATTAATCAATGTTGTATTTGCCATCTTTGAATTATGCTTCATAGACTGCCCGTTTCTATTAGATGACGAACGGTGTCTGTTGTATTGATCTGGTTTTGACAAGAACTTTACTCCAGTTTGTTTGTGTGATGACGATAAAGCGATAGTGTGTTGTTTCTGAGATGAATCCAAAGTATTTAAGTTTTGCTCTACTGATGTCTGATCAATTTTATCACCATCGCAATAACAGGTATTCGATGATGGTTCATTTCGCCTGTCATGTAATTGTTTAACTAACGAATAATCTTTCTGTTGTGACGACGACTGATGATGATCATCATACTGTTCTTGATAAGTTTTTGAATTATTTACTTTATAAAATTCGAATTGATCTTTCAATGCTTTTGTGGGCACGGATGTCAACGGTTCATCTGTGGCTGTTAATTGATTTTGACACTTTTCATTGGAATATATGTTACAACTCACATTACCAAAAATGTAAATACCAAATTGTGGTTGAGTTTTAATAGCTGATAACTGTTTTAGTGATGAATCATCATCGGATGTAACGGGTGGTTCCACTGGTGGTATAGCTACGTTTTTCTGTATAGATGGATTTTTCGACCTTTTTTTAATAATTTTTATTCGCTTTGCAGGCAAAGATAGTAAATGTTTGTTTTTAAACGGTAAATGATATCGATCGATTATTTCATTAGTCACTGTTGTCATTCCACTTGTTTGTAAATGTGTGATTTCTGACATTTCAAATCCAGTATGTGGTGGTGAACAACTTGATGCTGATATTTCTTGATCAGGATGAGGAGAATCACATGCAGAATAATGCTCATTTAAAACTGAAAAAAATTAACATTCTAAATCACACCAATTGTACAGTCCAGTCTCACAAGCGGTATTCCATTCGGAATATTCGAAAAAACTATATTCTGAACGGGGATATATATCTTGATCAGGATATCACAGCATTCGGGCTATGAAATCGGACGTATGGATAATTAAATGACTTCAACAACGTGTTGGTGTGACAGTTGCTTCAGATATTCAGACAAAACGATCTACAGAAGGCATGAAGATACCCACGAACAAGATCACACAGAGGACAAGTCATAGTTAGTTAGTATTTCCAATAATGAAAAATGTTTACTATTCTAAATGTCCCAAGATGGAAACCCTTGAAGTCTACAAGCCTTCAGAACCGATGAGTACGAGAAAAATAATCTTAACTCTCGGTTATTCTATTCACTTTCTCCATTTAGCGTTGTCATTTGAAAACAAATTATTGAACTATCTGCTAAATTTTTACGCAGTAAATTTTGTTCGCGTTGTTAAAAATAACTTACGTGAATTGGTTTCATTGGTTGTCATTAATGTTGGTGTTGGTGTTTGCTGCCTTCTAGTCTTCATTGTTAAATCTTTCAAATTTCGTATGTCATTCATTAAATCGTTTAAGTCTTGTTCACGTGTTATTGTTTCCTTCGTTTCTGATTCACCTATATTAAAAGAAAAAAAAATGAAAAGAAAAAAATATAAAAAAAAGCGTATAAGCATCAGCATCTATAGTAAGTAGTTAAAAAAAGAAGCTTGATGCAAAAATGGATCTATTTTAAAACGTGTGTTTCTTTTTTCTTCTTTTTTACCTTCTGTCACTGCTATTGTTGTTCTCGGTATGCCTTTTAATAACGTTAATAATTTTTGTAAAAAATCGTTATAGCCAATTGAAATTAGACGATATTTAATATCATTAAATTTTTTAATGGATTTTAACGAATCAAGGGCCATTTTTTCTGTTAATGTTACGTGATGAATAATAGAGTTACGAGATGATAATGGAAAACATGATAATAATTTAATATATTCATCACATGTACACAACGGCGAAAACGATTTGTAGTACAAATCTTCAATACAATAGAATAAGGAACCATTACGATTAATCGTCAAAATATTTTGCTCATCAAATGGTAAATTCGTAATACAGTCAGATAATTTTTTGTTTGTTGTACTTTGATCGTCATTCAGCAACTGATGTTCATTTTTCGATTTTCTTTTCCGATCTTCACGTTTATTACCTACAATGGGTTTATCTCCAATAATAAGTTCATTATTTCTTTCGTTAATGTTATATGATTGATCGTTTCTTTTTTCAATTAATTTCGTTATTTCATAATCTTCGTCATTGACATCACAATTATCCTTGGACTTGACTTTATCTTCATTTTGAAGATTTTTGTTGCTGCATTCGAGTAATAATCGTCGTTGTTGTTGTTGTTGTTGCAATTGTTTTTTCGTCGGTTTTTGTAGTTTACGATTTGTTTTCTCTTTGATTATTTCACTTGCATTACCAACACCTCTGAAAACATTACCAGTTAGTTTCTTTTTCATTATTTCTAATGTTTTAATATTATTTTTGGATGAATCATCAACGTCATCTTTTTGATTGTTTGTTTTAACATGTTGCTGAGCTGAAAATATCCAAAATCTCAAATGATTTTTTAAAATGATTCGGATAACCATTGATTATCTGGAATATCACAGGCTTTTCATTTATACACGGTTGGAAATAATTATTATTATTTTTCCAGGGGGGTAGAGCTGAAACTACAAATGATATAAAAATTTATTATATACCAAATTAATGTTCATCTAAAATAGAATTGATGTGTACGACTGATATTCTGTATGACGATAACTGACTGTAGAACTATGGAAGTTTCTATCGAGTGCGTCATAATGATTAAATTCTGGGTGTAGCAGTGCTTTGAGTAA
>CAJNOQ010001305.1:0-33344 GCA_905250885.1 Didymodactylos carnosus
GGATTTCTCAGGACTCCTGAAGACTCCCGTGGGACTTTGAGGATTCTGAGGACTTTCGTTGGACTCCCGCAGGACTCGAAAGCTCCACAGAAGTCCCACGGGAGTCTTCAGGAGTCCTGAGAAATCCCTTGAAAGTCCCCACCTGACTCTTACAGGATCCTGCAGGATCCCGTGACAGGAGTCCCGTGGGAGTTTTGCCTGGAGTCTCGACTAGGGTAGCTAATAGGTATAAAAACTTGTCAGCGTTGCTTCTGTGAAGCAAAAATGTGAAAACTTCCAAGTGAACTTCGTGCACCTAATCAGAATATATATAATTGTAAACGCATTTTTAAGATGCTATTAACGCAAAAATTTAAGATGTAAACAAAATCGGATTTTAAACTGCCTCAACTCGTACCTAAACTTTATACTTCAAACTTCCATTTCCTTCGAAAATCGACATGTCCTTGGAAGTTTTCACAATAAAGATACGAACGGCGTCATCTGTTGGAAGATTTGGTAGATTAAGATACTTTCGGTGTTACCGATTGTGCAATTGGGCGACATCTACATAAGTAGAAATCAATTAAAATTTGACCAACGTCAGAGTTAGAGAAGTTAAAAAGGTATCTTTTTCGATTTTGCTATTGGACTGCATACTAGAGAAAATTTTCCATAGAATTCTATTCGTTATTTTACATGAAAACAGTTGGGATTTCCGACATGGTGTCTATATATGAAAAAAAAGATTGCTCTTTCAACAGAACCATCAAAGAAATTAGCTGTGTTTATCTTTTATATTAAATCTTAAAAAAAAATAGATCATGGATGAATTTTATAAAGTCGACGTTGGTGTTGCACAATTTACAATTCCCGCTCGATATCAGGACTTACGACCTGTTGGAACCGGTGCTTGTAGGTATCTTTTGTAAAATTTCTCTCTAAGAAGAGAAGACTTGAAGTTTCTGCTCCGAAATATAGGTCTTGATTGTCTTCTTCCTTGATTTAATCATCCTCTTCTGAGCGCACGGGTAATACGACATACGGACATCACATGACTGAAAAATGAGAAAAGTCAAACTCTTTAATTCGTCTATGTTTGCGTTTATTAACGTTTCAACTGTAACTGATACGTCCAGTGTGCAGAAATTTCACGTTTTGACTACAGGATCGCTGAAAAGGTTTGTTTAGCTAAATGTAAGTAGTTTCTATCTTGCCATCATTATTATCACTCACCCAACATTTGAATTAATTAATTCATACTCTATTGTAATATCTTAGATGGGAGCGTTGCACATGCGAGAGATGTTTTACTCGATCGGGAAGTTGCAATTAAGAAAATGTTGAAACCATTTCAAAGTGACATACATGCAAAAAGAACTTATCGTGAATTAAAACTCTTGATACATTTAAACAACGAAGATGCACAAGTGATTATTTTATTATAAACTTTAATGAATGTACACATGTTTCTTTTTGTTTTATAAAATAGGTTGTACAGTTACTCGATGTATTCACACCTGATCGAGATGAAGAAACATTTAATAGTCTGTAAGTGGATTTTTTCTTTTTTCTTGTGCTTGAAAAAAAGTTCGTTGTTTTTCTTTACAGTTATTTTGTATTAAATTATGTTCCATTTGACTTGAGTCGTGTGATTAAACGAAATATTACATTTGCTGAAGATCATATACGAATACTTATTTATGCAATGTTGAGGGGCTTAAAATTTATCCATTCAGCAGGTATGCTTTGTTCATCCGTTTCACCAAATAGTTGAAAATATTACTTTTAATTTTAGGTGTTATCCACAGAGTAGGTTTATTTAGTCAAATTCTTAGAAAATATTAATCTCCTATGGTTTTATTTATTCTTTTAGGATTTGAAACCAAGTAATATTGGAATTGATAGCGATTCAAATCTATGGGTAAAGCTATTTATGTTAATTGAGATGTTGTGCGTTTATTTGAACTTTTTTTATTAGATTCTCGATTTTGG
The DNA here is from genome assembly GCA_905250885.1 of Didymodactylos carnosus. Taxonomy (NCBI): domain Eukaryota; kingdom Metazoa; phylum Rotifera; class Eurotatoria; order Philodinida; family Philodinidae; genus Didymodactylos; species Didymodactylos carnosus. The sequence goes on from CAJNOQ010001305.1 coordinate 1,975, forward strand.
ATTAGCACGCGTTGCACAACCTACTCCTGGAATTCTCACTGGGTAATTAGTTTTAAAAGTGATTCACCGAATTCATCTATATCATTTTGTTGTTTATTCATTCAGATATGTAGCAACAAGATGGTGGAGAGCACCAGAAATAATGTGAGTTTTTCTGAATTTCTTACATTTTTGGAAGTGAAACTTGCATTTACAAACATAGACGATCCCCACAGGTGAAAGCTTTAAATTTTAGTGTATAATCTTCGAAGTTGTTTCGAGATAACTGTCAAATAGTAACTTTCTTACGTTTGACATTTTTGTGGTAGAAGCTGAAAGAGAATTTCCTCTATAGTTTATTTCACGATTTTTAATGTTCGTTAACAGAATCGAGAGTAAACTATTGATTTCTGTCTTAGGTATAATTGGGAGAAATATGATCCTAAGGCGGATTTATGGTCAGGTAAGGAATTATTGCTGGAAAAATCGTTCCTAATAGTTAATGATTGCTCTTATTTCATTCATCATAGTTGGATGTATTATGGCCGAGTTAGTTTTGTTAAAACCATTGTTTGCTGGAAAAGATCACGTTGAACAATTAGATAAAATCTTGTGTATTGTCGGTACGCCAAGTGAACATAAACTTGCTGAAATATGCGAACCTTATGTATGTATTTGAAACCTCTTTGTGTAGTAAACGTTCTATCTTGAATTAAAATTTTGTTAATTTATTGAAAGGCACGTGATTATATAAGAAATATGGGTAAGAGAACAAAACAAGATTTTCAAAAACTATTTGGAACAAAAAGAGGACCAAATGGTGAAATTACAGGTGGCTTATCACCCGAAGGTAAATGAGACAAGCAAAAATGGCATGTTTTTTTATCATGACTGTTTACTACTTTTAGGTATTGCGTTTCTCGAACATTTGTTAGAATTTGATCCAAGAGATCGGCCAAGTGCCGAAGAAGCATTGGGTAAGTTCTGTTCTTTCACTATGCGGATGCTTGACTTTATATAAAATCTCTTGTAGCACATCCATACTTATCACACTTACACGAACCCATGGATGAGCCTACTGCAGCACCATTAAACGATCAACATCAAGATGCAACTTATGTAGTAGCTAAATGGAAATGTAAGTAATTAACTTCTCCATCAAATTTCAGTTAATTTTTCTCAGGGTTTGCCTACGAAGGATAGAATGCACAAGCAAAAATTCATTGAAAATTTTTTTTTCTTGTCGAAGTCGTTCAGTATTCTAAGTGCCTAGCATAGCTTTGACTACAATTCGTAAAATTCTAGAAAGGTAAAGTCTGTCATAGATAAAAACTAAAATTAAAGATCGGAGACAATTAGATTTGATAGGGAATTCTAGTCATGTCTAATTCCAAAATAATTCTGGAGTTAAGGAATGGGAGCTGACACATCAAGCGTAGTATGATGCATAAACTCTCAGTTAGCATGAGCAATTCCATAAGAAATAAAGAACTCTAAGAGACATATTTTTGTAGAATTCTTTAATTTGCTCAGTATATCACTTAAACGGCATTGAGTGGCCCCTCAAATTTTGTATATGAAAAGTCTTATTTGGCTTACTTATCTGAAGGTTTTCTTTAGAGTTTTGAATTTTTGTTCTTTCTTAGATAATTCTTTCTAAGTACATGAATTATAAACTATATGAGAAATAGTTGATTTTTGAACCGGAAAAACTACATCTAAATGATGAATGAATTTTGTTAAAAAAATGTACTGTATAACAATGCATTTTGCTACCAGTTAGACGTATTCCTTCAACTCAAAGGCATACATCTCAATAAAATGACATGTTGCAACAAACGAAGGAAAAATTAAATTTGAACATAATTCTATTTATATTTATATATTAGATATAAATACAAAAACTGAATGTTCTTACAAACACTTTTCTCTACGATATTTACTATTATTAATTATTCTAATTTATTATTTCTATTACAGCAATAATATGGGAAACCGTGAAATCATTTGAAATTCCATCTTGGGTTACAAATGGACAACAAGGAGACGACGATGAAGAACAGTAGTACATCATATATATTTTGTAAGAAATAATTATCAATGTATTAGTCAATATAAAAGAGAATATATTGTACATATCTATGTTATTTTTATTTTGGTTTTTCGTAGATTTATTTATTATTTATCCTACTATTAAAATGACTTGTTGTGTTAATCCTTTGTTCGCTTTATTGCAACTACTTTGGTTTACACATCGTCGATCTGTCTGTTTCATGTATTTTCTATAATGTAACAATAATAACCTTTTTTATGTTTATTATTGTCCCGAGTTGTATGAGTGATGTTTTTTAATATTATTATTAGCTTTCTTTGATATATTTTATTATGCGAGTTTTGTTAATAACATATGAAAATAGTTTCTAATTGGTCTAATACAGTGGTACAATTAAAAAAAAAACGTTTTAGATTTTCGAAGATCAGCCGAGTGATAATACAAATTTGTTGTGATAGCGCTGTAATATCCGTTGTTAGAGTGATTTAACAAAAAAAAAGGAGCAGAAAGACTGATAGTGCATTATATACGAAAATTATTCATTTAAAGAATAAGAGTAAAAATTACATCTATTTTAACTGTTTACTAGTAATTAGAAAAGGAGCAAAATTATTTGACAAAAAAAAGTTGATAGCTTATTGAATTTTGTGCATAATTTTTTATCATTTTCATTTTGAAAAAATTTCTTAAACAAATAGCAGAAGAAACTAGACTATTTACTGTAACTCATATACGTTCGATTCAGAGAATACATAGACATAGATTAATCCAAAAGTAAATATATTTATCTCACGAATACAAATTTCTTAGATTACATTCTATTTGTCTGTTCTCCTTTCTATGCGGATATAGCAACACACTCGACCAGTAAATCAAGTTCTGACAACTCAATTTGACAGTGCTCATTTAATTTGTAATAAAAAACGGAATGTACAGTAATGTCAAAAAAAAAACACTTGAATCTATTTGAATTCTCTCATCTGGATTTATATCCATCTAAATCAAGACTAAATCGAGCTGAGATGTATATGTGAACGTGCCTTTAAGAAACTACTTTCACTTCGTCCTCGAAATATTTCTCCTATTCGTTGTTTATCTATAAATCAATTTCTAACTTAGATTCATTCTATCCCCATTAAGCGGTAGTTATACCAGTGGTTTGATAAACACTGCACGCACTATTAAATGAAAGTGTAGTATGTCATCAAAATACTGTCTTTTGAATGAAGAAAAATTTAAAGTCATTGAGACAAAAGAGCAATTTGATTAAGTTCTGAAAAATGTATTGACAATAAATATGAGTATTTGTTCAGATTGTTGAGACTAGCGATAGTAAAAAGTAAAGGTAGAAATATCTGTTATTTCTACTGAATCACACTGTGCAGAAGTATTTAATAAAGTATGAGCATAGATGCTGATGCCAGTTTATATGGCATTATATACAAGTTTCAAAATTTTAACAATCGTTGCCAATTCATCATTATCAGAATAACAAAATGGGGTTCAAGTTTTTGTTACTTTGGTTTTGCCATAATATGTTCAGGTGGTGTAATCTAAATTATACCAGATTAACAACAGAGAAGAGACTAAGTTTGTTCTTACCAAATGACGTTCAATTCCCATCTTTTCTGCCATTTCCAATAATCTTCTTGTGCTGAGCAATAGAGAACCATAATTTCGTTCATACTCCTTTGGATTTGCTTTTCTTACACTTATTGTGTATCTTCGAATTATTTTCGTCGGTTGTGGTTCATACAATACAATTAAATTCCTTGGTTTAGATTCATTGACTTCTTCTTTCTCAACAATTATTCGACGCGTTTGGTTTGGATAGGGAAGATAACGCTCAATGATGATAGTTTGAATTGGCTCTGCAGACCGACTTGGTTTATCTGTTTAAGACAGAAATGCAAAGAAATCGAGAGATATGATGAATATGATTTCAATTTGAAATTCATCCTTTCTAACTATTATAAATGCTATTTCTGTGACTTCGTTGAAATTCTTCATAATTTTACCTGGCATTTTGTATTGTAGTTGATCTTTGATAAACAGATCACGTATGCAGAAAAGTAGTTTGTTATGGTTTTTGTCAATTAAAATCACAAAGAGAGTAAGACACACTTTTCCGACAAAAAATCAATGTATACAGAAAACTCGTCAAAGGTTTATGACTCTTGCTGTTTTTTTCTACAGATGTTCTTTATGTCCGATAAATGAAGCAGATCTGTGTTAATGAATGTAATTTCAACCGTGCTGATTCATTTTTTCAATTATATGCACCTGTATAGACCAATTAATTGCAAGCGTAGATATCTATTACGTCAATAGATCATGAGTCTGACAAAAGTGAAAGGTGCACTGTTTTTTGTTTATAGGCAGAGTTTTGAGATGCTTAGAGCTGTGAGAAGGGCGTCAACATAAATGAGATCAGTAAACAGTAACCTTTCACTCGCAAAGTAGTTGAAAACAAAACTCAACGCTTCTTTCTATAACTAGTATCACTTTTATCCACATACAAATAAATATTTTTGTTTCATAATAACTCCAAATGTCGACACATTTATCAACAAATAATCTAACCTGAAATGTCACTTACAAAACTTGTACCTTCCCTGGTCAACTTTTTTGTGCGGATATGAGATGATTTGTCAGAAGCTTTACAAATCATTATCGTTGAAACAGTTAAAAGTTATTTCTCATGTACCTAGATTTGTAGAGCTACCATTTCTCTTCAAATAAGATGCACCGCCATTGTGTGTATTGTCGCGGAAGAGAATCTGGAGCATTTTCTTACAAATCTTAAAATGCACAAATGAACGAACAGCTGTTTGTTCCTTTAATGATGCACGTGCTGTGGTTGTTTGGGACAGTTTATTTTCTCTAACAGTTCAGCGCTTTTTATCAGAAACGTATTCCAAAGTGCAACGGGAGCAAATTCAAAAAATCGCTCTCGTCAAGATGTATCTAGATACTTTGAGATCTAGACATGGCCTTGAATAGTTTTATTTGAATTAATTGAAAAGTATAAAACAATTTTTCTCCGATTTTCTCATACATACGTCTGGTACAATCGTTTACTTGTACTTTTATTACAATATCATTGCTTTTTTGAACTACGTATCAAGCCTAAAAATTCTTTTTTGTCTTATGTCATATATTGTCATATATTTATAATAATCGATCTCCAATTACTAATAACTTCAGACGAACGAAACTTTATAACAATGTGTTCAAAAAAAAAGTTAGTCTCATACTGAATTGCTTGAAATCGCCTTTTTTGTATGCGGAAACCCATCGTCTATCTGATATCTTTTTTTCTCGCATAATTATTTCAACAAAAAAAGAAAAATAGATAGATTATTCATAACATCAAATGTATGATTTTCATGCACGTTTGTTTATACACAAGTTGATTTTACACATGTTCAAAGAACAGACTAACTAAAAAAAGCAGCGATAGACAAAAATATCAAGAGAACAAGTGAACAACACTAACAACAAAGAAAAATGTTAGAAGTTTTATTTCCTCTTTACTGCTATTTATTCTTCAATCCTATTTAGTTGTTTCTTACTATCGTTGTCGTCTTCATGATGCATAATGATGAAAAATGCAACAATAAAGTCATGTGAGAAAACACTCTACACAATTTATGCGCTGATTGAAATTGTTCGCACAAAGATGCGAAATAAATGAACAAGAAAAAATTGCCTAGTGGAAAAACTATGCGAGTATATGAGGCAGATAAGCTGAAATAGTGGAAAGTTTGTATCGATACACAAGCAAAGATAAAGAGAAAGACGTAACCGAGGAGAGTACTGACAGAAGTTGTTATTTACTATTATATTTGAGCAGAGAAGAGGAGGAATGGAGATGAAGAAATAGTACAAGTGAGACTCGTTTTTGACTGCATTCTTTGCATAAAAAATATCCGATTAGAAAAACTCTAGGACAGCTGAAAAATAAACGATCTCACTGTTGATTTCCAATGAAACGAGGAACATTTCGAAAGAGAACGGCTCAAGACTCGCATCACCGTCGGTAAGAAAAAGAGAGAAAGAGAAGTTGAGAACTGACTTATAGTCATCTAACTCATTCTAATAAACAAAGACGAATCGCATATAATAAACTCAGTCTTTTTGAAAAATAGATATTTTCCAAAAAAAGAACCGTTTTATTAACGAGTATGCATTGTAATTTTAAAGAATACACACTGACATTTAAAGAATACGAAAAAGATAAAGAAATAAGAGACAAGTTAATAAAAAACAAACGAATGAATAAAAGCAAAACCAGAGCGATTTTCATTCACATAAAACAAGAAATGACAAAAACAATTTATATATATATATATATAATAATTATAAGGCTAACAACAACAATATCAGGAGGCTGAAAGAATGCTTTGTGTTCTCTTTTATTTTTTTGTAAACAAACTTTAAATGAACTCGTCGAACAATGTTCATTATTCTTCATCATCCGACTGTGCTTGTCCCGATAATTCATCTTCCTCTTGTGTTGTATCATCAATATTTCGTAATACAATTTCACCTTCATAATTGTAAAAATGAAAATCACTAGTTGCCATATCAATTGCCCATCGAAATTTATCACGTTGTGTTTTGGAATAGATTTTTTCAATTGGTACATTCCATTTCTTACACCTTTTGAAAGAGAAAAAAACATTATGTAACTAATTTATAAGATTGATAATACCTACTTACCATCCTACACTAATACGTGGATCAAGATAATTCAATTTAGAAGTACCAAGTGCAATATCTTTATTTTCTTCACGATCAAGTGCTTGAACTTCTAATTTTTTCAATGCTTCGTCAGAACGTTGAACTTTCTTTTCAGCTTGTTCCAATCTCCTATTAAATAAAACAAATTTTTCATAATAATATTTTGACTCTTACTGAGAAGACAGACATACTACTATACAAGACTAATACTCTCGGAAAAGGTACGAACCGACTACTACTTAATATTTTGAAGAAATAAGTTATAGATAAAAGAAATCTATCGTCTGACGTACTTCTGAGATGCTTGATTTTGTGTATTTTTATAATCAGATTTTGCACGTTTATATTCTGTTTTCAGTTCATTAATTTCGGTTTTTTTTGCATCAATCTAAAATAATACAATATACTGATTCTGCTATTCAATCCAGATAATGGGTGGTATAGCTTACTTTGGCTTTTAATGTCTCCATACTTTTTTCGAATGTTTTTGGTATAGAACGTTGATGATTACACAATATGGCAACTTGACGATTCCCTCGGTTATAAGCAAGCATTTTTTCTGGTACTGATGCTTTTGGCTCAGTTAAGTTATCTAATTGATCTTGCAATGTTTTCGATGCATTGTATGTACGAAATACTTTTGCCGTCAAACCTTCCATTAATTCACTTAAATATTGATTTAAAATTGTTGTCTAAATAAATAAAAGTTTCTTTATTTTTTACCACGTGAACAAGAGAAAAAAATAGAAGCGCACCTACCGTTAAACGATCAAATAACTCATCATTTCCTTCTTTATTTTCAATGAATAATTTTACATTTTTATAAACACGTGGTTCAACTGACACTTTATTATTATATCTACAGATAGAGAAGAACAAAACTAACAAAGCAACTCGAATAATGGTGAGAACAAACAATACCTCATGCTATCTTTGCCCAAGAAATCAAATTCAACGACATTATCTCCAATACCATCGACATGATCATGCAACGTTATGTGTTCAACTCGAAGCGAACAACAGCCAACTGTGTCAGCCTCATCGTCATCTTTTTCATTACCCGCTCGAAGTGCAAGCTAAAATATACAACGAGGTATAGATATCCTTCTTCCAGTAAGATTAATCAAGATGAGAAGTTATCAAATACTAAGTCACTTCGTGAGACTTAAAACTGTTTGGGCTAAAGTAGGTGTATACCCTTCACAAAAAATAAGTATGGAATTTACAATCTCTCGTCTTCTTTAATGACTTCTTATTAAGGGCCATCTCACGCTTTTTTTGACTTTCAATAGCTGAGAGAGATAGAGGTGACTTATCCTTACTTTGTCAATAAAATATAATGCCACAGCACGTTGACGAATACGCATTTCTTTACTTTTCCAATCTGCTTGATAATTTGCTCGTATTTTATCAATCACGCGATGTAGTTTTCTTGCTTTCTCATATTTTTGCCAATCACGCTCGCCCTACAATAGTCGATAACAAAAAAGTGAGGATTAAAAAATAGAATACGACTTACTTTAACTCGAGACGATGCATTTAACATGACATATTTATTATTCCCACGAATATTTTCTGTCCACATCACAAGCCACGAAACCTTATTGTCGTGTCTCACTTCTTTCCAACGATGACCTTCGGGTGGTTTTGGTACGGCTGAATCTTTTCCGCAATTGATAATAACATCTTCTGGCATAATACGCTTTTTAACGCTACCCATTTTTGGATGTTCACCACGTCCGCGAAATAGACCCGGTGGCTCAATTTTATAATTGCCAATAGGTTGACGATGTTTATCCCACATACAAAATCCATATGTAGTACGTAGTTTCTCATTTTCTTCTTTGATTACTTTTTTATCTTCTTTTGTCATAGCTTTTCGTTGCTCTGTTAGTTCTTTAAAATACTGACACACCTGTGTAAAATCACATTTTCGAATATCTTTAATCAATTCACGTTCGGCTGGTGTCATTGACTTTCTCCAATCGGTCATAAAATTTGTGTTAAACGCTTGCTTTTTTGTATAATCATGATCTAACATTTTTGCATAAAATGTCATGATTTCTTCAGCTGGTTCACTTAATTTCACATGAGTTGCTATAGAAAGAAACAGAAATAATATTCAACTTTTCTCCTCTAAATACACAGGCAAAACATCATTCATACTGTTACGGAAAGCAACAGAAGAAATACTTGTGCACATTTTACTTCCACCGGCAACTCAAAGGGATTAGCGTCACTCGAGATCGCTGGATCGGATGAATAATACATCCAACCTACCATTATAAGAAAATTTAATATTATTCGGTAATGGTTCATACGGTGGTGCAAAGACCGGTCCTCGATGATCAAGCGTTGTCCATTTTCGTCCATCTGTATATTTTTCTTCTTCCCACCTTCAAGAAAGAAGAACAGTGAATAACAAATCAAACAGACAAAAATGTTCTCACCATCTCCAAATATCTTCTTCTTCTTTTATTTTTCGTTTTCCACCTGTTTGTGGTGTTGATGCTTTTTGCGCTGAAGATGATGATGTGGGTGTTTTCCGAGATGTTGTTGTGGATGATTTTCGTGATGTTGAAGATGTCTTTTGACTTGAAGGCGTTTTACCTTTCTCAGGAGTCGCTTTTTCAATTTTGACTGGTTTTTGAGCCTTTTCTGCTTGTTTTATCTTTTTCGACTAAATAGAAAAAAAAACTGTTTGTTCTACCCGAATAGTGGGACGCATATTACAATAGGGTTCCAAAACCTTTAATAGAAATGTTTTTTTAATTGAACATTAAACGCAGAGGGCTATCGTAGCTTAGTAGAAGCCTCAGAATCAGACAAATAGTGTGTCAGATGTCATATTGGTTTCCAAGTATTCTACTGATAAAAAAATGATGCTATTCTAAATCCCACTGGTTGTTCACATAGCCTGAACTTTTAACGCTGTTTAAGACATTATTCGCAAAGAGATTATCTTTAGCAGAAAAACTATAACGAACCATGCAACCAGTTTACTGTTTCGGAATGCATCGTAAGAAATAGTCGTATACTGATTCATACGACAATAATATGTAGTTTAACATAAAATTGCAAAATAGAAGCGTTTGTTCATGTTCAAACTTACCAATGGTACATCATCGTCGCTTTCAGCCACTGTGTTCTTCCTTTTTGGCGATGACACTGTAGGTTCTTTTTTCACAGAAACATTATTTTGAATTGGTGTTGAATTGGAAAGAGAAGATGATTTTGGCTCTTTAGGCTCAGTTTTGACAGTTGGTGTGGATTTTGGTTCTTTAGGTTCAGTTTTGACAATTGGTGTGGATTTTGGCGTTGAATTTGTTACCATTTTTTTAGCCTACGGTAAAATAGAGAAAAAAAAATAATATTTTACAAGTTCACCTCTTCATTTTCCTCTTATACACCGCGTGTAAAGCAATTTCTGTTAATACGGATTTTAGTCGGTCAATGGACTCAATTTCATGTAATGTACACATTTCATCTGCATGTTTAGAGCAATCAAATAAAATGTCAGAAATATATGAATGAAGACATGAAATTTATATCGGATTTAAGGTCTGTTTTTCCGAAATGCAACCAAAAATTCATTATAATATATTAAAACTTGAACTATTGAAAAACACAAAATAATTTCCGCTTACCAATGGTTTGTCATCGTCAGAATCTTCATCACTTTCAAGAACTTTTGTTTTTCTTTTTGGAGTAACTATCGGTTCTTTCTTTACAGAAACATTCTTTGGACTGGATGGTACAATTTTTTTTTCTGTTATTGTTTGTTTTGAGGATGGTACAATAGTACCATTCATTTTAACAGGAGAAGTTGGTGTTAATTTGACTGGGGATTTGGTGAGCGATGTGGAATTTGGAGTTTTGGCCACATGATTCAGAGTAGTTGGCGTTGATGATAGCTTCATTGGTGGAACTGATGATTTCGACGTCAAACCGCCATTAGAGGTACTAGATGGCTTAGATGAACTAATAGGTTTCATTGTTGAAACACTGTTTAAATTACTCATTAATCCGAATTACTCTGAAAGAGCGTAATTGTACTTGTAAGAAGAGCGCTTTGGACGACACCATGGATCTGAGAAAGCTTACCTATTATACAAGAGAGGTTTATTTAGGTTATCTATGGTATTCAAGAACTATCTTTCACAATAAGAAAGAATAAAATTTTTTTAGATTCTTGATTGTTTTTTGAACAACAATGGTAAATAAATGTGAACAATGAGAGAACTCCACTCTGCCTCCAAAGATATTTTGTTTTATGATAAGAACAGACTAGTTAGCTCAATGTATTATGGGCTTTAGCGCTGTTTAGGAAAGAGCAAACTCATTTGTTTTCTAAAGCTATGCGTGAGCCCCATAGATGGCGCCAGAATGAGGAAATTTGAGAGTATGTTTTGATGGAACCTACGAAATGGTTTCTTAATATAATAAAGGTGGGACAATGTTGAACCTGAATGTTCCACTTGTTGCTATGGTGAATAATCGATGTCTTACGAGTACGAATGAAGAAAGAGAAACTTTTGTTTTAATTGAATGAGAAATGAAAAGTAAAACTTATGCTTTTAGGTTTAAACGTGAAATTTAATTTTTCTGAAGACCACTCGTTTTTCTGCTAAAATAATTATTTTTCTTGAGACTTTTCACTAGATTTTCCTACCATTGCGTTTTTGATTTGTGTTATTATAAAGAATTTTCTGGTGGGCAAGTGTTTATAGATAGATGTACTATAAGCACAATTAATCTCATTTACGCGCGAATATCGAACAAAGATAACCAGTTCAGAAAAAACTATTATTCACAAGAGATAGACTAAAAAAAAGTAGTGTGATTCCACGAGGAAACACGTTTTATAAACGTTTTTTTATTCAGAAGCAAAAGAAAATATATAGATCATTTCGTTTTGATCGAGAACTTTTCTTTTCTTTGTCTCGCAAATTTTTAGAGCGAAGGACAGAGTTGAGAATCTCTATAAAAAGTTTCATAAACTTACGTGATTTGCATTCAATCTAGTTCAATTATCGAATTTATAACCTTTTACAAATAAAAAATAATAGTCTCTGAAGAACTAGGATATTTGTCTTGTTTCTGACAACTGTAATTCCTTTCTAATCAAAACTGATGGATATAATAATTAAACATTCGAGCGCTCTACTTTTCACTTAAAAATTAGCACGAATTGTTAAGTGCAATTATAATCAGAAGTGTAAATGGCAATGTTCAGTTGACGCCCAACCGTGTTTATATTTTTAACAGTTAGAGAGCCGTGTTGCTGCTTTATTAAAACATGAATTATATCAGAGCAATATTTACATGTTGTGCTCTTGATACAGAAATCAATTTAATCTGTGTAATAATTAACTTACTGGTTAAAAAGACAAAAATAGAGTTCTGTTGCTTTTCTTCTTCTAGTATCAGATATTAGAGAACTAAATGGAATTTTAAAAGTTTAAGCTTTATTCTTCTAGAATAATGGGTTTGCAGTAAATTTGCACTAAATTCAGAACACCACATGTAACGTGAATTAACTGTTAAATAGGTAATCTCAGTTATTTTTGCTATCAACTACAAATTCAAAAAATCATGATTTTATATCAGAGGAAAGCGTTGAAGCGAATGTCAAATGAAAAATATATATGAGAATTATTAATCCACATGTGCATTAATAAAAGATTGTCTACTCTTACAGATTGACTTCACTCAGCTACAAAATAAATTTTTTTCTTCTATTTTTTATTTCGCACAAAAAAGTCAAAGAAGAGCGCTTAATGACAGTACTAAAGAAAGAAAAAAGTTTGTATAATTAATGATTGTCAACTCTCATATTAATCTATTTTCTTTGATGAAATGATATTTTTGTTGATAATAAAGCTAGGAAGATATTCTGTTATTCAAACTACAGATTTTTTATGAGAAGTTCAAGAAATTCTTACCAATGTCTTTGTTTGCAGAATAAAGAATTTCTTTAATCGAGCGCAACGCCTGCTTATAGTAATATTTTGGATCAAGTGATTTGACTATCCAAGTAAGGTACGTCATATTCTTTAAAAAATCCAGTCTTTCTTTGACTGTTATAAAGAGTACCATGTCGGTTTCGCCAGCGTTTGTCTTTCTCGAACATTATATCACCATAAATGTTCCTTTAACATGGTTTTTAAGACAAAAAAAAAACAAATTCCATATAAATGATTATATTTACAGTAATGTCTTCTTTCGATAGATACTTATAGATATAAGTATTTTTTTTTAGCTGAAGTACTTTCTTTTGAGCAGATGCACAATTATGAGCTGAATGAAATAAGAGAAAATGTTAAGTAAAAAAAAGATGATTCCCGCTGTGTTGATCAAACAATAGACATATATGTTGGAGTCAGTTTTGAAATTCATTCAAGTTTGAAATGCTACTGAGTCGAACTAAAATTTCAAAAACGTCGACACAATATTAGAGTAATGTAATGACAGGAGTAAACCTCTTACAGTCGGAAAAAAGTATATCGTTTGTATATGACCATAACACATTTAGATCAAAATATGGAGAAAAAAACCAGCAGTTTTTTTAAAAATGCAGCTCATTTGACGTTTAACTGAAAATGCATGATATGAGGAATGATTTTTCCTTTTTTTGAGCGATTGAGATAAAAAAGTACGAATTGTTAGCTATGTGGCGGCAGAAATAATGAGTGAGTTATATGTTGAAGATAGTAAGATTTTAGTCTTAACTGAGACATATATACATGGATAAAAGACGATCATCTATGTTTATTATCTTTGTCATGCCAGACAAAAACGTCACTTTGAATTTTTGCAAACCTGTCAGTAGATATTACTTCTGCTTCTGACTGACTCACATAGAACATGGATGCCATCAACTCATCTAGGAAATTCTAGGCATTTTAAAAAATTTCAGTCAACATATTTCATCTAATGTAGTAAAATTCAGATTTGTCTGCATCGCAAATATTACCTTTATTTAATGTCTAAAACGAAATGAAATTTTGTCTTCTGTTTCATATTCATTCTATTCTATATTATTATGGAGGATAATTCAAATATATAACGAGACTCTTGACACACGCATTCAAGAGTCACGTTTACGCAAAACATCTTGAATATTTTATAAATACTCCTGGACTCCTCTTGAAATTGTGCAAGATACATTCATTATTTTGCTTAAGTATATGAGAATCATTGATTTGATAACAAATTTTCAAAGTTTTTCATCACATAAAAGTGATTCATTACTAACACGTCGGCCTAAATGGGAGCGCACTGTTTTCCTTTTTTGATGAGAACTGGTATTAGCGGATTTTTTCCGCAATTATTGACTTGGATAAGTATGGTTTGTACGATAATCTTTGCATGAGAAAGACTGTTTCCTTATTTAACGCATTTTCTTATTGTTCGCGTCTGCTTAATGGTTCGTACTTTGGATATGATTTTTTTTTCATCATAGTAAATTAGAATTTAACATAAAAACCCATGTCAAATTCGGATGGTCGAGTAGCTTAAACCTAGGACAGCATAGAGACTTCTTTCATTCTCCCTCTTACATTAATATAAGTATAATCTATAACTAATTTGAATGTAAATGCTTTGACGTGTGAACGATCTTAAAACATGTCATTGTCTTCTGCTTTAAGAGACAGAAAAAAAAGACTAATAATTAATGAAACAAAAAAACATATATATAAAAACTTATTTAATTCTTTTCAGATTATATTTGCTGTCCTGTTGTGCTTTTGTGTTTATTCCTCCTGTGTTTCTAGTAGAAAATCTGTCAAATTTTCTTTCGTTGATTAAATGGAAATCCGGTAGACACAATTGGTAAGTAAAGAATCTAATTTGCATATAACTATGTTTAGAAAAGTAACGAATCAAATATTACTAACAAGAGTAGTATTATGAGATAGCCAGAATATTGGTTAGTCGTACTGTGAATGAATTGCATAATCATTCTACCATTTGAGAAAAAAAAAGTCGAAAAAAACTAACGTTTGTACATTCGATACGGCTATATTGATTGTCTATCCGTATAATATTTCCGCCACACTTGATTACATGCTTTTCCAAAACATCATTACCATTTCAAACACATCAGATGATATAATAGTGAAGAATCAGAAATTTTTGTACTAAGTCAAGTTTTTAATGATTTTTTGATTACGGACGTTAACATTTGATAAACCGAATAAGTCAGTAAATGCGCCTACTGAAGATGAATCGATTGATATATAGTAAGTTGAGATTAGATCAACTCTTGATCAAGGTATTTTAATACCATCAGACGTTTTGTCTATATTTTCGAGTTTTTTGGACGTAATGAAATTATTGCTCATCTCCCTACAGCATGCTCTATAAAGGTATCAAGTTTAAACGTTTCACTGAGAAAATCCTATGTAATTTGAGTTCTATGAAAAACAAATTTGAAAATGTCGTCGGACAAAGTAGGTAAAAATGATGCATTTGAAATTCAAAGTCTTCCAATTTTCTCGGATTAGGACGTCGATAAAAAAAATTTTAATTTTAAAAGATATTCCATCATTGCTGTATCTTGTGTGGATGGGTAGTCCGAAACCTAAAGATCAAAGAGTGACTATAAAAACTCGATTTTAATGTCACTGGACAAACAACCGAAAATTATATGTGTGTAAGGCATTTCGAAAGTTTTGTGCATAAAATATTGTCTCAATGGAATTTTAATTAGATATTTCGATAATTTGGATTCACAGCTAAAAAACTGATATAATTTGCAAAGTAAACTTATTTGAATATTTATTTTAAAAAAAACAGATTGGATCGTGTTAAAATGATGCCTTTTTCGAATGTTTAAGCGTTTTCTTCGGACCGACGCATGATAAACACTTGATTTTTTCAATGTTGTATGTGCATTCAAAAACAAACAAAATAAATTGTTTTTTCATTGAATTCTGTTCAGTGGAATGGATTCTATAAGTAAAACATTGAGCAAACCCTATTTCTCTACAATGATTAGGCAATTCACTGTGGTATGATTATAATTATGAACTGGAAAATAGTAATGTACATAACGTACGAAGTGAAGTTATGTAAGGATGTCTATAGCTCAAAAATAACAATGAAATTACAGAGATTTCAATTTTATTTTGTCGATAACAACAGAACTGTTCTACAATTAAACACTTCGAAGCGAGTTGCACAGTGCATGTTTTTTCTCTTGTTCAGCAACAGTTAGATAGATGAATAAAAATCTTTTTGGAATCTGGAGTAAAAGTGATGATCTGTTTTTATTATGATACTTTGCTCTTGAAATTCAAAAATAACTTTCTTGCCAAGATTTTATCATGGACGATTTCTCACGGATTTATTTGCGTGTTTAATAACTTTGCGTTTTATTTTTTATGTGGTTGCATGAGTAAAAGATAGACTACTTTGATCATTTATTTATTTTTCCTAGATTTACATGTAAAATTTGTGTTTCGAGTAGAGTTCAAACTGTTATTAGCACAATGATAGTATGTTTTATCATTATTATAAAAAAAAAGAGACAGTTGCTTCTCATTATTATGATTTGGTATAAAAGAATCGCGTAATCCTCCATAGTTAATAACAGCATTTTATTCTTTTACTGAAGAATATAAGAAGTACACTGACACAGAAAAAAGAAAGCACTGATGTGTTGAAAATGTATCTATACATTTTCTGATTTCCTTTGGTTATAACAAAAAAGGGAATGCGTAAAAATTATTGTCCCGGTAAATATTTATGCTTCATTAACAGGATAAAACTAAAGTAGCTAACTTGTTTGTCCAACATGATAGAGTAAAAGATACATACATATAAACATTTTTGTAATCGTCTTATAGTGTATAAAATATTTGTTATCATCTTTGAGCTAGAACACATCGAGACTAATAATAATTATCTGTTATAATAGACAGAAAGTAGCAATTTCTTTTTTTGTTTTAGAGATTTTAACATTTAATCCGCTTTCATTTGCTAGTGTTTGCATTTGTCTATGTTTATAACTCGCCATTTGTACTAAATAGTAACTTTTTTTTTATATATATATGGTTAAATTAAATTGCTATATCGCTTGACAGATATTAATTATATACTAGTGCCTTCTAGTAACATAAAATAATCGATCTTCGCTTCATTCCTCTAAATGTAAACTGACATTATTATAAAACTGTTTTAAAAGGTGGATTGACGCGAAATTAGACTATCAAGATGAATTCACACCATCATAAGCGTTTTTTTTCACGATCGTCATATATGATAACGTATTATGTCTGTTCGAATACAAGGGATTTACTATCAAATATAATCGTTTACAGATTCTATCATTATAAAGTTAAATCGATTGTAGACGTATACGACAGTCATATTGTCCTAACACGACAAATATTTAACATTGATTTTCTTCTCGTTATAACTTTCGTACAACAACCTCATATGCAAACTTATTTTTCTTTTCAAAATCGATATCGCATAATAAATATATATATATATGTACGTCTTTTCGTTCTGACGTTTATATATTTTGTTGTATATACTGAAAAACAAAAAAGTCATTAATAATTACTGTACTTTACAATGAAGTTATCGTTGATTGATAAAACCTAAATGCTTGTACTTATTCTGCGAACAACTTTTTGCATAATATATGATACAATCAGACTTTCTTTATTCGTCGAACTATAAAAATGTTATAAATAAATAAGATGCTGTCTGTATATAACCTATTGTACGTTTCACCACATGATACTCTATAAAGATATTCAACGCTAATCAAATTTATTTATTATTATCTTTTTTCCAAACCTTCAGGTCAAATATTTCTTGTGAAAAACTGGTAAATCAATGTTCTCAGGCCAAAACAGGAAAAATCTGACGTTCTTCTTTTTGTCATGATAGAAGACCGTCTAACGTATAGAACGGTATAAAACTATTCATCTTCTCAATTTTAGATGAACACAGGACAGTATAACAGCAGCATAACATAATGAATTTATCCGATAAATATCAAGTGAATATTGACGATGTTCACTTAGATTTACTCGATATTGAACGTACACTTCAAACTTCATTTATCCGTGATACATTTGAACATTATGTCAATGGTATTTGCGGTGTTCTATTTTGTATACTGGGTATTATTAGTAATGCATTAAGTTTTTCTGTACTAATACGCCGTACAATGAAATTATCGACATATGTGTATTTAGCTGGATTATGTTTAAGTGATTTTACAGCATGCATATGTCTATTACCAATATGTTTACTTGATGCTTATCCAATATCGATATTTGAATATGAACTACCAAAGACCTATAGTATCTTAAGGTTTTTAATCATAACCGGTGTAATTAGTACAACAGCTAGAGCTGTCAGTGTTTGGTTATGTTTTGCATTTACTGTTGATAGATGGATTATGGTAATATTACCTTAATTTTAAAATCTGTTTAATCTTATTTTCTTCTTATGATCTAGATTTGTCAACCCTTCATTGGTCCTCAATATTGTACAATGAAAAATGCACGTTATGTTACGTTTTTTATTTATATACTCGGTTTATTATATGCGTTACCATTATTATTTGAATATGAACCGGTCGAAGTTGTCCTATTTGATATGGAAAAAAAATTTTATCGTCAACAATTAACAAAACTTGGAAGAAATGGAACATTTAGATGGATCTATGTTACAATAAATTCTTGTGGCGTATACATCATACCATTGATAACAATAGCTATTCTAAATAGACAATTGTTAACAGCTATACGTTTATTAGAAAAACGTTCAGAAGAAATTAAAGCACCACTGCCATCCAAACAAGGTAAATGGTCTATTCTAACATTTAAAAACAGAAAATGTTATAATTAAAGGTCATTCTTATAATAACATTTCTAATTTATATTGAATTATTTTTTTAATTAGGTGTTACAATCATGTTAATTGCCACAACGGTTTGTCTTGTTTTATTTCGTTTACCTTTATTATTATTATCAATTCTATGGTTAGTAAAAGCAAATTTATTTTTTGCTGATAAAACAAAACTACCTTTAAGACGATTTCATACAGTTGCGAATACGGCTGCTGTTTTTAATGCTGCAACAAGTTTTATACTCTTTATTGTTTATGGTACAAAATTTCGTTCAGAATTTACAAAAATTTATTGTTGTTGTTTTAATAAAAAGTCAAAATCAAAAATCAAAAATAATCGTCAATATAATGGAGTAGAACAAAAATTATTGCAAGATGGTCTAAATAATATGAATAACAACGGGAGAATAGTTTACTCTGGACGTAAACGAAATAGTAGTGGTGTTACGACCACATCAGTATTAAAACGAACATCAACAACTACAATGTCAACAACATCTATATCATCATGTAAAAAGTTTAGACGAAAACACAAACGTCGACTTACAGACGATAATAGCAATACTAATAATAATCATCAGGCTCACTATAACAAACCAATGAATGAAGATGCAAATAATCACACAAATAATAATCAGAATAAAAAATCAGAAATCAACTGTGATAAATGTGCTCAAAATCATGATTAACGATTATTTTTTAGCAAATAAAATATATATGAATGAACTATTGTGTATATTTGTTTGAAAATACTCTTATTTAGTCTAATAGAAGACTATGTGAATGGTAATTTACCTCTATTTAATTATTATCTATTATTAGCTATATAAACATTTATATTTCTCAACAATAGTTGTCAAAAAAATTCTTGTATATAAAATTTTCTATAACAGACTAGATGATGTGAGAGATAAAGAGTTATATAAATCTACCGGTTTAATAATCTACATTATATGCTCAATATAACTATCTCTTTTCTTTTTCTTTTTATATCGTCCTATAGATATTTATTGTATTCTCATAATATATCAGATAGCTATTTTTAATATTACAGAATGATGTTTTAGTTAAATTCATAGTATAATAGAAGTCAATAATTTCTTGTAAAACGATCCGGTTACTTATCTTTCGTTTAATCATTACGAAATTGATCTTTAACTGTTTGTCTTTTCTTTTTCTTTTTTTATGGAAATTGCTCAAAAAATGTTATTTTTTTGTAGAAAAAATCATCATTTTATTTTTGTTATGAAAAAAGAAATATGTATATATTTAAGAAAATACAGTTGAGCACAGATTTGATAGATAAAAATTTGTTAATTATTTCAATGTTAAAAAACTTCCAATTGGTATATTGTACCGTAGTAATCTTATGGGTTTGAATTTTCGATTATCTATATAAATTAAAAAAGAAATCTGATAAACGTTTTTTTAAGAATACTTTTTTTCGAAAATTTTCTGAAATACAATGACTCTATAATTTTTTCCAGTACTGTATGCTAGTAGAAAAGATTTAGTAATAGTACAAAATAAATGTTGTAAAATATCCGTTGGAAATATGATTCTTGTGAGCGTTGAAAATACTGAAATAAATTTTAGTTTTCATAGTGTTTCATGTACAATTGGTACAGTATTTTGAATGATCGAGTTTCACATACAGAAATAACTATGTACAAAACTGAAGTTTATCGAAACATTACTTAAATATAGAAATTGATATCTCATTTTGTACGTCATGTTTTTTGAAAGATAAATGTACAATTTTTGATGAAGAAAAATGAGAGTAATGAAAAATGTCTTGCACAAGATTAGACAATTAGTATCGCAAGACGCAACTGTCATTTTATCTTGTTGTTTTATCATCAATTTATTCAACAAATCGTATGTAAACTGCCTTACCCGCCAACAAATAATAGTATTGAATTATTAGCAGTTAATCTTTTACACGAAGACTGAAATATGCGTATATTTGAATATTACCTATAACTGTAGCATTTCTATAAATTACTTACATTTTTGTAAAGATCATCAAGCGATTTCATCCAGAAATTAGTTCTGTATGCTTTTGAGAAGGTAATGAGTGGAAGTGCTTGAGAACAGTTTGTTATTTGATTTTTAATATTTCTATACTTTAAAAATTGCTTGTGAACTATTTACTACATTTCGAACTTTTTAAACTCAATAATCTCGAAACCTTATCCGATGGTTTATTCATTTTTCTCTGCTAGTTTAATATTCTTAGTAAAAATCTTATGAAAAAATTTTCAATTATACAGGCTTTAACTCAAACTGATATCCTTGTAAAAACTAGCAAGAATATTGAACTTAAGAGAAAAATGAATAAATAATCGAATAAGGTTCCGAGATTATTGAGCTCAATAATACTCAATATGTACTTTAAAAATCAAATAACAAACTGTTCTCAAGTACTTATTTTAAACTTTCTTTTGTTTAAGAGAAAAGACATACATACAATCGAGGTTGATACTTATTATAAGCATTTCTGTCAGAAGAGAGGATAGAAAAAAACTTTTGAAAAATATTTTATAAAATATTTTTCTTCTGCATATATAAAAGAAAATTAAAAATAAAACTGTTCTTAAGAGCTGCCTTTACACTAGCTCCAAGCGGATGATTCGGTGGGGGGTTAATTGAGCGATTAGCGCCCCATTGTTATAAGCTTTATTCAGTAAAAAGGGAACAGGAAAAAGGATTACGTTAAAAATAAATATAAGAACAGCACAAAAAGAAAGAGGAAAAACCTATGACATCATTTTGTCTGTTCATGACGAAAAAAGTTGCTAGTGTACAATAACATTAAAGATAAACACACATACACACATATACACGTTACATCTGGCCGATAACAGACACAAAAAGGCGAAACGCAAACGAATCAGTAACATAGGCAAGATAAAAAAATAAAATAAAAAGATAGAAAGAAAATGATAGATAAGTGTACAAGAAAAAGGAGAGAGTGATGACCATTCTTTGATGTAGGTGGTAACTAGAAGATGTAGTTGATGATAGAAGATGTACAAATTTTAGAGTTATCTAGATTCTCAAATTGCTTCAAAAAGAGTAAGTTTGCAAGTCTAAAGGAGAGGGTAGAAGCTAAAGATGACCAGTCAGAAAGAAGTATATTTTGTTGATGCTGGTAGCGTGGACATTCCAACAGAAAATGTTTGACTGCACAAGTCGACAATCTTGAGATCATTTTCTGACGGAATCTTGATTTCAGTACTTTCTTCCTGAGAAAGCCATTTTTTTCAGATTTTCAGTCAGAATCTGATAGTGTGTAGTCATACGACCATGGCTCGTACAATCAAAAGCCAGTTGGGTACTCACCAATACACTTGAAATTAAAAAAGAGACTCATTTTTGCGGGACTTTTTCTAGTATATATTATAGCTGATATCAAGACTTTTTAGAATGTATATTCAGAGTTCTCTAGCCAAAAGCCGTCACTGAGATATCAGTGTTTTTCAAACAATCTCCTGATTCAGACCAGAATGGACTGATCTTGATTTCTTACCAAGAATCAGTGACCATGAATCTTGAAAAATTTTTCAGATCAGGTCATTCTAATCTGAATCTTATTATTGATTGTATAGGATCAGAATCTGATAAGATTGACCTGAAATCAAGATTCTGTCAGAAATGATCTCAAGATTGTTGTGTGGCTCCTCTTTTCCACAAGAACAGAACGGATGAGTGCTCAAACCTTTTTGGAAAAGATCATAATTTAATGGAGAGAAATTAACTCTCATTTGATTGAGAAGACAATCATACTTACGCTCACTGTACCTGAAACGTGGCGATTTATAATGTGGAGAAAAATCTTGAATTTTTATTCGAAAGTTTTTTAATTTTGGTATATTATGTAGTTCGATCGGCAATGAATTCCATTGTCTTGTAGCCCATGAAAAAAAATGTTTTTAAATTTTTCTGTGCATGTGCGAAACATGTTAATCTGGCCTGTCTCTTTCGAACGCAACAGCATAGCGACCACTGGCTGCTCTGGTATACGTTCAGATAGAAAAGTTGGCATGAGACCTTTTCTAAGCTCGAAGAAGAGAACAATTTTATTTATTGCATATATAGGCTCTAATGAAAGCCATCCCAAAATTTCAAGTACCTTTTTTCTCGATGATAACTGCATTGTTCCACTGACGATCAGACCTGCTTTATACTGTAAATCATAAATAGATTTTAGCTAGGATGGTACTGTATTAATGAAAGTTGTTTTTGAGTGAATCAGTTTCAAGAAAGAGTAAACCGTATCAGCATAAGTGATTACTGGAAATATGTATGACTTGAATATCTGATCCAGAGTGGATGTACTCATTACGTGTCTATGCCTGCGCATAAAATAAATTGTATAGTTTACATTTTTTTAATATATAACGAACGTGAACAGACCAGTCTAATGAATTTGTGAAAAAAACGTCAAGATGTTGATTTACATCAACAAAACGACGAAGAGAATTATCAAGGAAAAGAGAAGGAATACCTGTGGTTTTACCAAACAACATTGCTACACATTTTTTTGAAATGTCGTTATTATTGTGATACAAAGACGTGTCATCAGCAAATAATCATATTTTCAACTGTACTTGTAAACAAATATCATCAATAAAAAGAAGGCGCCCAATTCAAACGTATTAGCTAGCTTCAATACACTTAAGCTAGCTTTCTGAAGCACTTCGATCCAAAAGTTATCGCGTACAAAATAATCGGCTATGGAGAAGACGAATCTGCAATCGGTTTTGACTGAATAAGCTTTTAAAATTTTTCGATTTGGTGATATGTTTCTCTTCGAGATGTGTCCCGTCTATTGTAGTCGAAATATTTATATATTATTCTTACTTAAGCGACTGATGACGACTGAAAAGCGCTTCTTTCTCATCTGTTCGACCAGTGCCTTCTTATCCTATGTGCTAATTGTGCTATAGCACAGGGGCCCGGCTGACTCAGGGGTCCAATCGAACGGCTTAAGCCTTGCATTTTGTTATTATTAAAAAAAATACAAATTGATGTGTTGAAAACGTTAATGATCAGCACAGGGGCCACAAATTTCTTAAAACGGCTCTGTGTTCGTCATTCGAAAAACAAACAAACAAGTCTTGATTTGCTACTATTTGCCAAAATATCCGTCCAACAAGTGCAGGGTGTCCGAGTGTTTTTAATTAGGATGGGGAGATTTTTTATGACAGACAGATTTTTCTAAACAAGTGAAACATTTGCAAAATGAAAAGAACTTTTATTACTCCAAGGTAATAAAAGGTTAGACAAATTTTAGACAGAACAAAATTTCGAAAATCTGGCGGATAGTGCCGAAATTTAGAGTGGAGCTGTCCCCTACTTCCCCACCCTAATCGAAAACCCTGAACAAGTAGAAACAGTAGAAAAAAAACAATTAATTCACAAGAAACTGACAGATAATGCTCTTGTACATCTATCAACACAGTAATGATACGTATTTTCCCAATTAGGATACTAATTTCGAAGTCTCCATTATTCCCTAAAACGAAAAGATTTAAAAACTTAAATGCCAAAACATTGCCATATTTTTTACCTACAATGGAACAAGAATTCTTCCATATTCAGCTAAGTAAGATATAAGATTATAGGAAACGCATGTGGAACAGATAAGCTTCTCGTTTTGGTTAGATTCCGTGTTTCAACGAGAAGAAAAAAAAGTGAAGTTTTCATTTTTGTGGAAAAAACACAATCGTATTCTACAGTTAAATGCAAAAGTACGGCAATGGCAAGTTCAAGGTTATACCCTGACGTGATTTATCTATCTATTTATTTATTTATTTATTTATTTATTTACTTACAGTTAAAGAAGTACAAAAAGTAAATCGTTTTAAAACAGCTATAAAAGGTTGAAGAATTATATCATAAAGAACACATTTATTCAAGAACACTCTAAACATTATTTATAATTCACACTCGTAGATTTTGTTACGAATTTCATTGTAAAACATTTTCTTTTTTTTTTGTGTAAATATTTTGCGAAAGAGAAATGCACATTTAAGTTCAGAAAAAAAAGACAAATATTAACAATTTATAAAATTTTAATCGGTAGACAATAGTCAGTCATTTTTGAAAAGTGTAACTTAGTTATTCGATATGTCCAAAAGAAAACACAAACATAAACAACATGAACCTTCGGTTCATGAGGAGGAAGATAATTTATTTGGAAATACAGATATGAAATCTGTAGAGGTTTCGGGATACACAGTCGGTCACAATGCTCCACAAAAAAATAATTCTATGAGTGATCGTACCTTACCTACGGGCGCTGTGGACGTCGACGATCCAAAATTATACCATAGAAATAAATTATTATCGTCCAAATACGAAGGTGAAGTAAATTCTCACTTATCAAGTGAAAATAATTTCTTTCCAATAATCCATTCGACACATAGTCATCGACATTCGCGTCATCATGAATTAAATCCATTTCAACGTATATATGCAAAATTTCCGGCTAATCAAAATCTACCACCGATTAATGATTTTTACACATCGTCGTTGAATACTTCGTTTTCGCATAGACATCATCATTCTCCTCACATCCATTCTCATTCTCGTCATCGTCACAATCATTTTCATCATCATAATCATGATCAATATGCATACGATCCTAGATGGTGGTATTTACCGGTAGGTAGTGTTCATGGACCAAGACAACAATTTCACCACGTTTCGGAACAACCTTCTTTTGTTAATCCGAAATGGTACGAAGCAACTAGGACTCGTAATGATAGAACTGATAGTAATGGTTATCATCACGCACCCGTTAGGGAAGCCGATTGTCGGTGTTTGGTTTGTCTTCGTGAAAATAGGATGTTAAGAGATAGTTCGAAGTGGACGGTTCAATAGAATCGATTTTTAAATGTGTACAATTCTGAAATATTTTATAAAAGTATTACATTAAGAGGATCTTCTTCTAAGCTAGATGTTCAATTCGCCACCCATTGTATTTAGAGACAGACTGCTCTCAAAAGAAAAAGTGTTTTTTCCAGGTTTCGTGAGTATTTTAACCAAAACTTATGAAAAGGTTTAGTAAAAGGTTGCTCATGTTCACTAAACATTTTATCGATTCAAGACGAGTGCAGATTAAGAATTTTTTTTCACACTCTAAAAAATATCTGATTTATACCAATCGTCTTACTATTGCATTCGTCTTATTTATTTTGATCCGCCTTATTTTATGATGTTTGATTCTGCAGGTCGTTCTTTCATCTTACTTCTGTAAGTAACGAAGAAGTCATTCACCTCTTTTGTTTTGCGTTCGTCACTCGTATATAAAGAACAATGATTTCTTCGAAAGAACTTGTCAACTTATTTTGATTTTTTACCAAAAAGTATTGGTAGGCCATTATTTATGGTACTCTCTTGGTCCTGTACAACAGAACTATCCTTGAAAAATAAATTGCTAATAGAAATAAGACGAACTTTTCATTTCATCTTAAAATAAGATGGTACACTCGTCCAACTTAAAGTAAGGTGCTAAAATCAGCTTATTTGAACGTAAGATGCATAGGTCGGTTCGCGATTAGTCGGATTGAAACACCTTAAGGTAAGTCGTTGACGATCCATCTTATATTAAAATACTGCGAACCGACTTATGCATCTTATTTCCAGATGCTTTTTTTCAGAGTGCCTCGTCATTTAAGCAGACAATAAATCTCACAGTTCCTATAATTCACGAGCTTACCGAGGCAAAAATCATGAAAAGTCAAAATCAAATCAAACAATGCGACGAGAGCAAATATTTTTCATTCAGTAAATTATTTTGATCATTTCCGAAGAAATAACAAAAAACTTTTGGTATTAGAGTAATGATAAAAACTCATTTTTATCTTACAGCCTTTTGGGGGGAGGGGGGGGTATAACATAATAGAAAAGGAATACTTTACTATTACAATACTCTTAATTATCAAAATAAGAGCCCAGAATGAGATGACTTTTTATTAAGTTGACTGAGTAAAACGAAAAGAAGTTTATTGTTTTTCAACGGAAAAATTTGAAAAAGTGCTAGTTCGATTCATGGACGCCAGCTAAGATAAAACAAAAGAAGGAATTAAACCAATTTCGGGAAAAGAGGCACTTAAGGAAGGCATTTTTCCTACATGGGAAGACAAAATAAAACGTATTATTCGCCGTAATAATGTCATTGAGAAACTTACAGACACACGGATATGTATTTTTTTCTATAATATATTTCTGTTCTTCGTTTTCTTCTCCTATTATTATCGCAAAACGTAAAAAATTAACAAAAATATATTTTATTATATAGAAAAACAATAATTGATTAATACAAAAGTAGTTTTTTGACAAAATCTTGCTAAGGAGTCAGATAAAACTCGAAATTTTGGACTGTTTCTCTCATGACAAGACATTCGGCACTCGGAGCTTTATCCTCAACATAATTATAACAACACACTGTAAATAAAGAGGTGGATTTTTCAAAAAAAAAGCATCTAAGATGGCTTAGAGGCAACCTCATTTTTATATACAAAAATATTTCTATATAAAAAATACGCTACGTTACCTTACGGAGGCGTATATATTTTCATTTTATGCACTTATGATATTTCGTAAGGCAGTGTAAAAAAAGAATAAATATTTCTTCTCTCTGACCCAGACAAAAAAGAGTAAGCAAGGAAATCTAGCTTATAAAATAACTCAAGCGTCCGCTTAAGAGCACCCAATGAATTCTTTTAATAGCAAAAATTTCCTTTTAACATGTTAACGATTTTTTAACACATTTAATAGCATAGAAATAGTAATAAGTTCTTGCGCATTAATTGACTTCAAAAAGATTTCTAACGCATTTACATGCGTTAAATCTTATATACTAAAAGTGAACGAAAAAGTGCGCATCTATTAAAAGATCATTAATGTGTTAAAACGAATTAAAATGGATAATTAAATTCGTTAGTCTAGCGAAAAAACGCGTTTTACTCTCATATTAAATTATTTTAACGCATTAAGTACGTTAAAATGAAATTAAAGAATAAACGTTTTTTACGCGTTTTGATGATTTTTTACTTTTAATTTCTTATAAACTCAACTCTATTCAACGCATTAAGGATTTTAGTATATTCAAACGCATTAAAATTATTTAATTCATGAAAACACATTAAATTTTAATGCGTTTAACTGTATTTATAGATGACCATATCAAGAGATAGTATCAGTTTTTGGAAAAGTTTCTAGGTCTTCTAGAGTATGTCTGATTGAACAGAAACGATCACACTAAACCTAACTTTTTAAGAGAAATCCGATGGCATTGGCAGAAAAAAGTAAGAATATTTCCTTATATACTGGCATCATATTTGTTGTTAAAAAGTAGTAATGCGTTCACATAGATTAATTTTTAACTCCTGTGAACTCATTAGACAGCTCTTAAAATCTGGGAACGTATTAAATTCATGGAAAACAATTTTAATGCATTCGAATGCGTTAAACGATTTCACGCATTTTTTTGATATATAGTGATTTTTAAGGCGTGTGAACGCATCAAATTAGTTTGAATACATGTAACTCCATTAAACGTTCGAGAAATTCTTTTTATGCATTTGAACGTGTGAAAAAATTTAAAAAAGTTTAAATGCGTAGTTAATTAGGCATCTAAAGATGTCGATTTTTAAAAAATGTATTAGAAAAATTAAACAGTGAAGGCTCCTAAATGCAATAACTGTTAAGACGTGCGGTGTTAACATTTTTTTAACTTTTTATTGTTAAGCGTGTTCAAACTTATTAAAAGTGCTAAATGTAAATTTTATGCATTCAAAGAAAATTTTTGGTATTGAAAAAATTCATTCGAGAATATGATAGCTGCTTATAAAAATAATGCATCTAAATTTATTTTAAATACCCAGAAGTATCAGTAAATGGAACTGATGGGAAAAAAATGTACAGATTAGATCATTTCTATGCAATAAGAAAGAAGTTCTATAAATGGAAGTGTTGATTATACTGTAAACATTACATTCTTCCGTAGATATTTTATACTTCATTCTTTCATATGCCAATGATATTGATATTCCAGCTTCCCCACATGTTGGACGAACAGGTTGTTTTGAAGTTGATCTCGTTCTCGAACCCTCATTAAAGGTCACAGCACACAATAACTGAAGAGAAATCAAACTGAATAAGATGCCTGGCTTAAACTGGATTTATTGCACATTTCATTATTGATTTAAATTCATGTTTCTCTCAATGTTGTCGTATCAGAAAAGTCGGCGCATTTCACAATAAACGTACAAATTTACTCCTTCTTCTATTCATTAGGCAACATAAAAACCGTATAAGCCATGTTATGTAAAACTTATATCGGCTAAACATGTTGAAGTACTGAGAACATGTTATGAACTTATTCAGTGTGAACTGCTGTGAATTGTAAGTTGTTGTTTCGTAACGAGAAGAACTAAAACAAATTAGTTGAAAATATCATTTCTAGGTTTCATTACAATTATATAGTTAAGTTAATATCAATATCAATTCGATGTTGACTGAAAAAATATGTCTGATTAATAAAAGTTTATCTTGTAAATCAACGGCACTCTAAAATCATTGTTGAAATAGATGCTGGGTCTTTTTGCATAATGTATTGGATGAATTTCAACAGGCTAATTTACAATTATATGTATATTTTTTTGTTGACATATTCTTCGTGAACGATACAACAGAGAAATCAAACTATTAGAAAAGATTCATTTGACTTACGATAAGCTACGTCGAAATTTTGTCTAAGTTTCACGACGTCCGAGTCGTGCAGTGGCAACAGTCAAATGGTCACGTGTGAACTTTCTGTAATTTCACAAGCGAGAATTTCTTTTCACGTGTGCGCACACACCATTTTACGATGTTCATATGCTACCACAGTTCATTTCACGATAATCATGGGTGTACACGCCGTTTTATATACTAAAATTGCCTCATGCGATTTGTTCACTGAATAAACAGTTTTTGCTTTACAACACGGAAAAAGCGCTGACGTAACGATTTCAAAGCGATTAAATAGATGAAAAAACCGAAACTACATTCAATATAGTTTGTTAAACGTACAATTAATCTGATTATATTGTGTAATGGTGTAAGTTGAATTCCATTCGGTAATTTAATCCACCTATAGCTTCGGTACGCAATGGAGGGTATAGTTACTAGAACTGTTAGTAAAACTTCGAACAGTATCATAAAAGTTATCTGATAATTGTAACTGCTTCGGCGTTTTAGTCCATCTACAGCCTCGCGTTGTCTAGTCAGTACACCACGCAACGTCAAACACGCAAACAGTATTATGAATATTGGAAGAACTAACTCATGTATGTTAGTTATTATTCTTGGAAGCATGAGACTGTTTGTTGTACACATAGCATACAAGCCCATCGCTAGAGTCACATCGAAATTAAACAAGTGATATAACGACACAAGGAAGGACACAGCTGTCATAAGAAATGTCGAAACATACGACTTACGCAGATGCTGGCGCATAGTTTGTGTAAAAGTGGTCTCATTTCGTTGAAGCGTTAAATAATAGCGACTGATCGTTGCCAAAAGAAGAAATTTAAGTGATAAATGCATTGAAAACATGTGAAGAAACGAACGAAGTTTACAATGAATTTGATCTGCCAATGTTATATAATGTCTTTCAACCAAATGATTCGGATCAAACCAGCCGAGATTCACTGGAATGATCATCTTCCCAATCATTGCATTCACGTTTGTTAAGAAACGAAATAATGGAACATTATTTATTGTCAATAAATCACACACGGTTCCTGAAAGAATATAAATCGTACTTGGACACTTGCGCAGTGGTTTTTGCAGAAAAAATATTATTTTAATGACATTGCCTATGTTTCCAAATAACACAAAAAGTAAGTTGATATAAGTATTAATACATAACGAAACTAACTTCATTCTAATGAAATATTCATCGCCGCCACTGTCAGAAATAAGAGATGTATAATTCATTGTTCCCACGAGAACTCCGTTGCACCGTTTTACTTTTCTGCTGTGAAAGTGTATATGTTCAAGTAAAAAACGGAAACAAAATAAGTGTTCTATTATTTTTCTTTGAGAATTCTATGTTCTTTTGAAGTACTCTAGTATCTATCCTATGAAGATTTTGTGTGTGTGAAAGTAATGTAATTTGTTTTTTTGCTACCGTGTATATTTTTGGACTATCACATTTTTAACCAGCATTGACGCCTACATTGATTAGTTCACTGCAAGATCTTCTTTTCTGTCACAGAAAAATTAATTTAATTTTTAATCATTCCTTACAGACACTAATGATGTACGTGATAAAAAGATCTGAATAGAAATAACTCTTCATCTACTCAACTTCCTGCAATTATGTGCAAGTAATCTTACCATCGATAACCTTGAAACCATTAGTTGATTATTTAGGCCATCTCAATGTTGGGGAAGAGGATAAAATATATGTTGTTAGCTTGGAAATAGATTTATTTTCTAGTGAAGTAGTTCTTCTTTATTCTAAAGACATCATTAGCCAAACTATCGTGCAAAGAGACATGAGAGACAAAAATATATAGAATGGACGAAGCAAGTGTCCAAGTACGATTTATATTCTTTCAGGAACCGTGTGTGATTTATTGACAATAAATAATGTTCCATTATTTCGTTTCTTAACAAACGTGAATGCAATGATTGGGAAGATGATCATTCC